>VOQK01011258.1:51514-74129 GCA_015052645.1 Benitochromis conjunctus | reverse complement strand
CAAAACACACATAGACACTGATTTTAGGAAAACACAAAGACCTCCTGTGCAAACAAGAAAAACATTATAGGGAAAAAAAAGAAGAAGAAAAACACCACCTTTGCTTGTCTGTCTTCAGTCCCCATGGTGATGTGCATGAGCACTTAACCCGCCAGCAGGGTGCTCGGCAGGGTTTCCACCCAAACACAGGGCCTGTCACGAGAGGGAAGTCCAGAGGGACTCAAAACAAAAGGCCATGGGCACGCAAGGCCAGGCACAATCTGTCCACCTCTGCACTTACACAAGTAGACAAACAGTGACAGGCAAAGCGAGTTCATGTTCTTAAATAGTGCTGAGCTACACAAGAGATATGCCAGTGGCACAGGGAAACATCTGACCACTGCCCTGTCACTTCTACACTTTTTTTTTAAAATCTCTCATTGAACACATGCGCGCACACGCACACGCACACTACTGTTATTGCCGGGGTGATGATAGATGAAAAAGAAAAAGGGTAAATGCCATAGACACTTGACAGTGAATATCAGAATTAATATTCTGCCCCTGGTAAGTATGCTAGAGGAATGTTCACTGAGGAAATTAGAGCCTAAGAAAAAAGCCTTTAAGATAGAAACACAAAGCGAAAGCGTGAATCCCTGAGGTGATGATGCTAGCAGTGAGACTGTCCTAGAAATACTTTAATCTCAATATGAATCACTAATTTCATGGAAAGCACAAAACTGTCTTCTATTTATTAACGCTTTGAAGAAACATATTCACATGTTGGACGGTGAAAGCGCCCATTTAAAGTGTAATAAACACTTCTATCATACCTTAGTGATTAATAAGAAATATACCAGAAGATATTACACCACGCTGTACCTTGTAATTCTTCAAAGACAGGCCACCTGAATCTAAACATGAAAGAGAACAAATATCAGGTGAAACAATGATTGTGGTATTGACTTAACCGGCTTGAAAATTGTAAATGCTCCACATATCAAACCACCTATTGGGAAATGCAATAGCAAACAGCTCAAGTGCTAATACAGCTCAGAAAGAGGCACAGATAGGCAACATCAACTGCTCCCGCCTGCCAAGACTGCAGTAGAACAGAGGGCTCTAGGGAGGCTTGACGAAGCTATTCAATCGCTGAGGCCGGCAACTGACAATGAGGATCATGTCCAGAGGATAGAAATAGAAATTAGAACAAAGGAAATGGAGGCGCAGCACAGCAGGCCATCTGAGGTCCCCCTTTAAAACAGGACTATTAAGATGGCAAACTGCCTCAGAAATTTCTACAACCTTATGATTCACTGAGCAGTCAAGGTTATTGATACAGGAGACACCTCCTCCTTTCTCTGCCTAATGTGGTTGAATATACGGCATGCTGCAGCTGACATGAAGCTTCGTGTAAAATATTATGACTTATGCTGACGCGTGCATGGCAGCACTGCAATTAGGAGCTGTAAAATTAGTGCAAATCATGCCAATGTTCAAATTCACTTTGTTTTTGTCACATAAAGGTGATCTATTGTGCTCACTTCCAACTTTATTACATATTTCTGGGACTACAATGTAGCTCCAACTAATACCTGAGCGCTGATGCACCCACTCCACTGACTGTATGTAGAAGATGGACTCAGTCACCTTGGTGTCACCCACTGGTTTCTTAAAATGATTGTTTTGGCTACTGTCATGACCATATTTGGAGAAGAGGGCCAAATGTGAAGTAATCGAGCAAACTCAGCCTATTTCTAAGCAGTTTTGAATCAGAGTCAGTGATACTCCTCATACATGCTCTTTTTAGATCTCACTGATCATTTAAAATTAATTTAAACCCAGCTTCAATACAACTCCCCAATTAAGCGCCTGAGTGTTAGCGGGAATGCTGACAAGAGGCAGGGCTTGGGAGATCACTAAGGATATCCACTCTTTGTCATCATACAGAGTCAAGTGGGAGACAGAGCATCTAATTCCTGTGAGCTTTTGGCTCACAGGAATTGCTTGTTCATATGCTGATCTCACCGTCTGCAGTGCTGGCAATGTTTAATATGAGTATACTGTATATGACATGTCATCGTTAACTTGGCAGCATATCGCTGACGATTCCAGAGCTTTATGGCAGAAAAATGAAGTGACTATCAGAGTTCAAGAGGTCAAGCCGTCTGTAAAATGTGTTGACCCAGTAATAGGAGAAAATGAAACGACAACATCAAAATGTGTCTTTTTTATCCATTACAGTCTACTCTCATCTTTTCCCCGTGGCCAATCGGCGCCCATAATCAACACAAACATTCTTTTTTCCATGAAAAGGATGAATAAGACAAGCTAATTAGACACAAGATCCAACAAAAGAGTATAATGACTTAGTATCATATGATGCAAAGTGTTGCAATAATAATTCTGCATGGTGAAGTACCTTTCAGGACTTGAAAATGTTGCTGTGAGCTCTTTTTTTTTTTTTTTGGCACCCTCAGTTGTTCATTTTTCTGATACACAAATAAAAAGGCCAACACAACGACACAGTTTGCCACTAATCCACTATGAGCAACACTAAAATAGTAAAGGCATACTGAACTATTGTACATCGCAATGAAACCATTTCAGTTGAAGCCATCAGAGACTGCGTCTAATAGAATAATTTACACTGACATCTTGCCTCAAATATTTAGCAAGTACAGAGTTTTCTATTCAGATTTTAAGATTGCTCATTGAAATGTGGTATGTTGGTGGTAAAGTATGTTCACTCTACTAATCCAGGTACTGTAAGAGCTCCACAGGTTTATCTTGATCACTAGACCTCCCAGGTATGGTACAGTCTCTTAGTCCCAGAAAGCCTTGAGGAAATCCCAAGACACAAAGCTGTCTCTGTCATTGTAAAATTATTGAATTTGGTTCAGATATAACCAAGTAGCTTATGCACTTCCAAATTAATATACGTCTTGAGATGTAAAGTACTACTTTAATGTGAGCTTCCTTATAGGCTAAAGACATTTAGAATGTATTTGTTTTAGTTTTAAAGAGATTACTCAGTAGCAAATCTGATGCTGACAGTCATTTTATTGTGGAACAAAGCTAACCCAGCTGACATGATGGGTAAAATGCACCAAAGTAGAAACACGGCTTTGACTGCATTTTCACAGGCTTGAACGGGGATGTCTTAGCCATTATCGGCAAATTGTAGTCTGCTTCAAGGGCACTGAAGAAACACAATTTCCATTCTTTGTGATTCAAACAGTTAGAAGTGATCCCTCCATGCACATGTTGAAGGGTAGCATATTGGAGGGCACTGTGCCCTAATAGGATGGATGAGCCACACAAATCTTGGCCGAGCAACAGACAAAGGGGAGAAGGCTAGGGGGCTCGTAAGTGTGCAGCCAAGTCTGATTCATCAACTTTTACAGTTCAAATAAAAGTGAGTGCAGCTTGCCAGCTTGATTATCAGATAGCTCCTGCTGCATTAGGGAAGATGACATGCTACATTTTCTCTGATGTCTCTGCATTGCCTCGGAACCGCTAGTCGTTTTGAAGATCTGGAGCTACCAGGATAATAGTGCACTCTTTGTTGTGGTTTGCAAATATATATTTTACTTCTGACGTGACAGCAAAATGTATTTTTATAGGCTCCTGATTTGACATGAGGTGCTTTTGTATTTCACTGTAAGACGTTTAATATTTGAAACTGTAGCATGAAGCTTTCTTTAAGATAAGGTGGGGACACTGTGACAAACATTTTAACCTGGCAAGTTATCAGAAACAGTATTATTGTCACTTACATGTTTAGTTTTTTTCTTTTCTTCTTCTTTTTTCTGATTAACTACAAACTAAGTTAAATCTCGGTAAGCTTCCAGACACAGCTGAATGTAGTTTAAAGGCCATGAGGATGAGGTGAACATACGCTTTTATTTTTCGAATCACTTAAGACCGCCTTGCTTCACCAGTGAAGCCTTGTTGCAGTGACAGCACTTACTGAGATATAAAAACATTGACTTGACATGAAAACATTACACTACCCTTAAGCACATCACTTGGTATGGATCACTGCCATATACTGGCTATTGTGACTTAACATTAACTGGGCGTATTGACTTGGTAAACGACTATTTATATGGGAGTAAAAAAGGCCCAAGGGCTTTTAAGGCAATAAACCGGACGAAAGGTATAAAGAGATAATGTGCGCGCATGCACGCACACACACACACACACAGCAGTCTCTTCCTTTAGTTAAGTGGTCTCAGTGTCTCAGTGTAGTTTTATGACAGATACCTTTTGCTTCATAAAAATAGCAACTTAAAGATTGCCCAAGTGCCTCTAGAAAGCTGAAGGTTGAATAGAAGAGGATTCTCAGCACCATATTAAAGCTTTGCACTATGAGTTGTATTAGTGTCTCCACAGGCATCCACACCAAACACAGTAGGGACCTGAAAATCACAGCCCTGAAACCAATGCTTGTCCAGTGAAGGTCATGGAGCAGAGAGTATATCTGCTCCAAAGGCAGGATTACTTGAATAGATGAATCACAAGTGGCCGGAGCAAACCTGATGTTTCTTTTTTTTTCCTCTCTCTTGCTTGCCAAGGTGGAACTTTTTGTCATAAAAACAGGAAAGAAAATGTGTCACTGATAAAGTTCGGAATGAGACTTTTACAAGAACAAACACAAAGGAAAAGCTCAGCTTACAAATATTCTTTCAGACACTTGGTATGAGAGTTTACTACAAAAAGAACACAAGGTCTACCACTTACTATGAAGCAATTTCAATATAACCTGCATATCTTCTCATTATTGGGGTTCACGTACCCTAGCAACCACAGTCACAGGTCATCATAGGAAGCAGATGAGCATATTTTTGAAAGAGCCAACTATAATACTAGAAAAAATATGCAGAAGTTAAAATGCATAACACAGGCTGAATGCAGCACAGCTGCAGCAGCCAAATATCAGACAGGAAAGCTGACAACAAACAAGAAAACAAAACAGCTTTGGTGAATTCACAAGTTAATGTTAACATTATTCAAATCAGCAAGTGCACTTACCTGCAGGTTTTTAAATAAGATTATCAAGTACAAGGCTTTACTGTTCTTTTATTTTAGAACTGTGCTTCTCTATAGAGGGCATGGATGACCCTGAAATTGCTTTCATCCAGCAGGAAAAACAATAAAGCAAGAAATCTGCAGAATCAACATTCACCACACACTTTATTAGGTACACCTTGCTGGACCTCCACTTGCATTCAGAACTGCTTTAGTTTTTCAAGACATAAAATTCATCAGGTGTTGGAAACATTCTGCCAATATTGATGTGATCTCATCATGCAGTTGCTGTGAATTTGTCAGCTGCACAACCATGTTGTTAAAATCCCAAAAGTATTTTATTGAATTGAGATCTGGATGTTTTTTGAGTACAGTGAAACGAGAGATAAGTGAGAGAAATTAGAAATAAGTTTGAGATGTTTTAATCTTTGCATTATGAGTAAATAGCAATGATACTCAGTGCTCTTGCTCATTTGTTACGGGGTCAGATTGCACCAGGTAAATGTCCCCAACACGATCAGCAGTCTGGATGATTGATATCGCGGCACGACAGCTACATAAGCTCATGTTGTGGATGCAAAATTCTACAATCTGAATTTAGAAGCAGATATCAAGCTATGATTTTTCTGAGTGGCACTTCTGAGGAGTGGCACCTGGTTTGGTCTTGTGCTGCAGTTGTCCATCTGGGATCAAGGTTTGACATGTTATGCATTCAGAGGTGCTCCTCTGAATACTTTAGCTGTATAAAATGGTCATTTGAGTGAATTTTACTTTCCTATCAGCTTTAAAGAATTCAGCCATTCTTCTCTGACTGCTGTCATCAACAAGGTATTTGCATCTGGAAAACTGTAACTCACTAGATTCTTTTTCTTTTCCAGACCAGTCTCTAAAAACCTTAGCAATGGTTCTGTGGGAAAATCCCAATAGATTTGCAGTTCATGAAACACTTCAGTGGACTGGCTTGACCTTGTCCACAAGCCTAAATGTACTGAGTAATTGGCTGGTAAGGTATTTAACGAGGAGTTGAACAGGTATAACTAATGAAGTGACCTGTGAGTGTATATGTCTGGGGATATAAAGAACAATTAGGACAAATAATAAAGCAGAACACCCAATGTCCCACCTGCTTACACAAGCGTGTACAGATTATGAAAAAAGCTCCAATTACGTGTTATTTTTGTAGGACAGATAATCTCGTTATGTTGGATTTGAACTGAAAATCATTTGACAATTGAGCAAATAATCACAGTGCTATGGCTACATGGAAGTCCAAGTACCTCTGCATGAGGCATACCAATCATAAAAAAAACCAACATGAACAACGGCATGAGCGACCTCGCTCAGGAAGCACAATAGTGCACGAGCTGCTATCTTGTCACCTTAATAATTACAGGACAAACACAATTGGAACCAACACACCAATGGTCCCCGATCTCAGCAGCTCGTTATTAGAAAGAAGCCCAGTGGAGCTCGTTAGAGGATGAGGGGAGCTGCGGTAAATAAGGTTAATTGGCCGATCTGTCAGACCCGGGAAGATGCTCACGCTGACACGAAACCACCGGAACATGATTTCACCCTTTGTGCCCACACCAGCCCCTCTCCTGTTTGTGTTCATTAGCATTTTGAAGAGGTGATGTGGTAGCTGTTTTGGTGGAAATTGTAGCCAAGGTGTGGTGTGCTGAAACCACAGGTGATCATCATGAGAGCCGTTTTCCGCACAATAGCAATCGCATCCAATCAGGTAATGGTCTGTTTAGAATATATAAAGCATACCTTTGTGCTACTGAACTATATATATAGATAAAATATATAGATAAAAAAAATGCATCGGGTATATATTGAATTTAAGATGTTTGTCTGTACTCAGCATACTAATGTACTGTACAAACATTGCACTTGTCTTGAAGATTTTATATTATGCTTCTAGTCTTACCTGGTTTAAAGCAATGAATTTGACAGCAGTTCTGAAGGCTAAAGCACTTGAAAGGAGAAGCCCCAGTGTTAATGAGACCGATATGACAATTACTTCCAAGGGTAATTCATTAGTTTTGGATTAAAAAAAAAAAAAAAAGACAAGATAGTACTGGGCTGAATGGTTCAATATGCATGACATCAGCATGCTCAGCTTTCTTTCTTCTTCATGCTCCAATTTGCTTTTACATTCACTATTTCACAAGTATGGTATCGGAACAGCTAATGGAGGCCATAGTGTTGCATGTTCTCATCAGCCATCGTGAATTTTGGCAGCTCCTGTTAATGACAATAGACAGTTAATTAAAGGTCTTGTCTTGAGGGAAATGTACCCATCATCACGTTTACTGAACCAATCACAATCCTGAAAGAGAAAAGCAATTCTATAAGGATGCTGCAGCTAATGTGTCTTGATTAGGTGAATATTCCTTCACTGCTATTGCTATGGTGGTGAGTGCACGGGGAAAACGCTTTTTTATAGGTTGGAAAAAAGAAATCGTGTAAAAAAATATATATATTAATAAAAAAAACCCTCTCTTTCACTCTCTCGCTCGATTTACATACTTATTTCTGTGGACAAAACTGAACATCTTCCAGTGATGTAATAAGAACACACATGATTAACTTTAGGAAATACAGTATATGGGCAAAAGTAAGGCCAGCTGCACATTACATCTACAGGAGCCATGCAAATCCAGGCCACAAAGCTCGTGGTACACGGTTTTCGTGCTGATGTTAATGCCAGAGGAGGTTTGGAATACTTAGGAGAGAAAAAATTAACTGACTGGTTTGGGCATCCCTTTACAACAAGCTCTTTACAATGGTCTGTTCTTTCACAAATGTTTGTAAAGGCAGACTGCATGGCTTGGTACTTTATTTTACACACAATGGATTTTTGGCATGCCTGAATTCAAAGACTAAAAGGAGTGGTCTAATATTTCCGTCCTTATAGTGCAGTTACAGTTTCAAGTGAAAGCAGCAGCATTAACAAAAAGTGAATATTCAAATAGAAACACCTTAATATTACATCTTGGATTTACACCCTTTAAACCTGATGCCATCCATTGCAATACCATACTCTATATATCGTTGAAAGCCAAGATTATGAATATTATATGGACCTGTGAAAGGTTTCATTGAATGATGAGCACTGTAAGTAACGATGGCCTAGTCAGTGGAATTAAAGTGTATGCATAAACCCCACAACATTTACATAAAAGTCAAAGTATGTGCTCTTTGTCCTGCAAAGAGGCCTAAAATTATGCCAGAGATAAATGATTCAAAAGAATAGTAACGTTACATTTGCTGAATTTTAAGATCAGTTTGAAACCATGTTCTCGATTCTTGTAGAATAATTAAAGCAGGTAGCAACTGATAGTCATTTTACTTTTATATTGGCATAGTACTAGTAGTAGGCCTTTCCCCATTAGCTCATCTGCCTTTGATGTTAATTTATACTGCTGGATCCCCTTGTCTCTGCTGTGCCAAAGTAATGGATATTGAACTAGCGATCAAAGCACCCTCAAGAATTCTTTTTCTCGCCTTATAGCGTGTAATCCTTCTGCATTTAAGCAGTCTATGTTGAACAAACCACTAGGTCAAATTATAAACTTTATGCTTTAGTCACAGTTTCCACTAACTTGAAACTTGGGGAATCTAGGATCAAGCAGCTGACTGGCAATGGAACAGACTTCTCTTGATTTAATGTCAAAAAAGATATTGTGAGAATAGGAGAAGGATACATGTTGGAGAAAATCTAAGATGGCATGCCTATATTGAAGTAAAAGTGTCTCTCCACTTCAGCAGAAACCTTCATCAGATTTTATGAGACATACATCCAAGAGCACATACTATACTTTGACTTCTCATATCTTTAAAACACTGACTCAGAATGATGCAAGCAATTGATGGAAACCAATTCACAATTCAACATTCAAGTTTTTACACAGCAAATTTATGTCATCACAGCATGCACGGCAATTCATAATAAAAGCATTCGCTTCCTATAGGACTTTAATGTTTTAATACCTCCCATTATGTTGAAAAGAAATAATGAGCCAAGCTAAATGTCCCTCATCTAAATCATATTTTAATCAACTGAGTGCCCTCTATAATAAACGCCTGAGCTGAGAAATGCTAGATGTGCGTGACCTTGGGTGGTGATGTATCTGCCAATGCTTTCATTTATGCACCTATCTTAAGAGCCCACACCAATAAATCATGAAATATACTTTGGAAGCAAAAGACTAAGCCATGACCTGACAATGGATAGAATGACTTTACAAGCACAAGGAACAAAAATGACATAAAATAGCCCTTCATAGTGGATTGAGAAGAATGCACTGGTTTGCCTAATATGACTGCACACAGCTCGTTGTGTTCAAATGGCTAACCTTTTATTGGTACGTAAATACATGTTATTGGCTAATGCTACCAAACTTGATTAGCAATAGATTGTATAGGCTGACTGTACACAGATACCTACTACTAATATGTAATACTATGTTATAGACTTGGTGTGGTGTGCACCATACTGTAACCCATTATTACTTAGGTAATGCCATTAAAATGCTCCAAAAGGCACCAGCATGGGTGGACAGGTCCATTTCAGTGACTCTAAATAGATGAGGAGAGGCTCTTCAACAGGTAGCAAAAACAACATGTACTTGTTGAAGAAAGCTGATAAGAAGTGATAAGGAATGGCTTTGTCTAACCCAGATGGACAAATGAATGCCCTTTAATGCTAGAAAGTTGGGCATTTTACTATGGGAGTCTATAGGGACTAAATCATGTTGGGAGGCAGCGTCAAGTGGCCACTGGGGGACAAACACTTACGTTATCAGTGCTACGAGCGGGACTGATGCTGTTGTCAAGCTGTGGTTAGGGAAACTGATTACACTCTAAGAAATAAAATGTTGTGTTTACTCCACCCAGATATGTCAACCTGTTCTCCACAACTGGGTTAGTTAAATATAAAATGTCTGATACATTTCATTTGAACAAGAAATGTTAAGTACATCTGATAACATTTGGATAATTAAATGCAAATCAAAAGAATCATGTTGTGTTAGCTAAATATCATAATGTTGATCTAACTAACATTATGTTGACTTAAAATGACAAGACTAAATAAAATCTACTCAACGAAAACAAGCTGGAAAAATCTCATTTCCTTCTCCATGTCAATCCGACTTAAAAGGGAATTGGAGTATAACAAATAAACAATTCTGTCTGATATGACACAACTGTACAAATAAAAACAAGAGGTGGCAAGGTTACTTAATGTCGTAAATTGTTATTAAAGTCAGAAAAAGATTGTCTTTTTCTTGTTTTTCTTTTTTAATGTTCAATAAAAGCTCAAAGCTTAAAAATGAAAAGCCACTAGACTTACAGGGGTAAGGAGTTATATCTGAGATACCACATCTGAACTACTAACTAACCGACTGATACAATTCCCAAACCCTACATTTTTTCCTCGTTGTATTTTCGCATCAAATTTTAGTGATAATGCAGTGATACTATAGTGTCAGTATTTTCAGAGATTGAATGGCTTCATGCACAAAGACATTCAATCTTATATTGGTGATATATGAAAAAAAAAATGACACTTGCTAATCCATTACCACGGTGCCTGATTATTCTGGCACAGTTTCCCTTTTAAAAAGGTCACAGTCAAAAGGTGTAAAAGGTCCTGGCTCAGTTGAATGACTGAATGACGGGGAGGATTAGATGTGTCATATTTTGGTATGTAAGTGATCTCACTCTTGTTTCTTGAAAGCTATGAATATGTGGTATAGGTTGGTAGCAGCCAATTATAGAATCATTTCTAAAACCTCAGTATAATTTGACAATAATAAATCAGTATCAACATATCAAAAATTAAACTCATTAATACCGTTAAGTGTCGTGTGACTTATAATATCAAGATTGGGAATGTATTGCAAATGTTTACATTTTACGGTATCGGTGGAATGAGAGTAGCAGCTGAAAATATTGCTTCCTATATTTCTTGTTTTTTAATTGCTGGCCTTTTTTCCCCTTAAAATTCCATAAAATTATTAAATTAAGGTCTTGGGAGTGCAGCCTGTGTCCTGTTTCTCGTGTGTTAAGACTGAGATAATCAAACAGTTCCACTGACAATGAACACTTGTGTTGGCCTTTTTTGCTCTCCCACACAATCAATCAATAAATGAAGCCTAAATGAATTAAACCTGAAATCAGATTTGGTAATGGCACTAGTATCAATAAAATCTCATCAATATCAGTCCTTCACAATGGCATATTTCTGATGGCTTATTTTCAGTCCAGACCTCTCTCTTTTGTGCTATCTGATATGCATTTGAAATAAATGACTGAAAGGGCAAAGTGCAGACTTCGAGCATTAAGCAACCTCAAGCACGTGCAGAAATTCTGGGGCATGTGCCAGCCTGCCGGTCTTATTGACAACCTCTTTGGGAGAACACTAAATTCAGGCATTCAGGTCACAAAAGCATTTGAGCATCACTGAAGACCCCAAGTGACTCATCCATAAACTTTTATTCTTTTATTTTCTACACCAACAAAGACATGCCTTGTGAAAATAACAATGCAATATTTTATTTTGATATGGGGGGATATTGGGCATTCACAAAATCTACATACATTATACACAGCACTACACATATTACAAAACCAATCCAATTGTTGTTATTCTCTATGCAAACTGATATAGTGGTCAGTTGACAGTATGGTATACTGCACAGCACATTGTTCTACTGATACTTTCAGTATTACAACAACATTGTATTCCATGATAACTGCTTGTTTTTCATTGACCAGAATGGATTAATGACTGGCTGTCTTTAACCCTATTGACAGCTAGTCATTTGGGCAGCTAGATGACAAGCTACAGAGCTAAACTTTTTTTTTTTCCACTTATAAGAGCACTTGGAAATAATAATGAAATATTAATGGAGATAAGAACAAAATATCACAGGATCAGTCCCATTCCAGGATTTTCCGCTGTGCATTTCAAATCCAGTGGCCAAAACTGACCTCACACAAATATGTCTCTCTGAAAATGTGTCTCCTCGGATTGTTGTTACCATTATCTCAAAAGTCCAACATGTGAGTTTTAACAAGGGGAATTAAGAAACAGGAAAATACTTTTTTTCTTGTCCCCACTGCGAATGGTAGGCTAGATTATTCGCCATGCACATGACTGAGGTTAGACATGATTCTGTCTTCACCCTGTGGTATAAGCCTGTTAGAAAGAAACTCCTGGTGACTGTTCACTCTGTCATCTCATCAACTGAATGTGCAGAGCTGCACCTACGCACATGCACCTATAGCATCTTTGCCACACAATTTGCATTACAGTGGGAGGATAGCACGACATTAATCTGGTAAAACATTAAATTTACATCATGGTGGGTTAACTTCATCACTGCTGGTATGTTAGCCATGTTGTGTTTACTTCCTGATGAACTGAGGGTCTCAAAAGCATGAGTGTGAAGTATGGTGACAATGTGCTCATGTTGCCTATGCTACAGTACATGTTAGCCATGCAGTACCTTTAATGTCTGATTAAAGAAGCTACTCTGATGAAAGTTGTCATTTTAAAAAATCCTGTAATATAACAGTTGTATATATACGGAATAATGGAGTTTAAGTATTGATATATTTGCAATCATGTGCTCAACCAACCCAAGTTTTGTCTCGTTTCTTCAAATTTGGTCTCATTGTGTTGGTTTGACCTTTCTGTGAAGTAAACAAAAGACAAATGCTACCAAATAAAAAATGATCCTGGATCTTGGTATCATTCCAAATCTCCACCTTCCAAACAAATACTCTGTGGAGATTTATATTTTCATATAAAATCTTATATATATAAAATATATCAACTAAAGCTTAAACACAACTAAAAACACACAAAATATCCACACTTTTGTAACATATTTCCAAGAGGCAAGTTTACCTTGTGTAAAGAAATTCATCAGCAATTTTACCCAGGTCAAAACCTTATCTGGAACTCCATCACCTGCAATACTGAGATAAGATGTGGTTTCTGTGTGTTTAAATAGACCCTAACCTCAGTTGCTCCACCTACTGAGGAATACTTTTTTCTTAAAAAAAAACAAACACTTTATGTTGATTTTTCAAACAAACATCAAACACTTTACATTTATACAAATATAAAATACATACTCAAATATGAGTATAAAGACTCACAAGACTCGGACAAAAAAAAAGAACTAAACAAAACAAAGAAAGCAAAGAAAAACTGACATGCATGATGATAGCTACAGACCAAATACTATGGGATACTATGGAGATTTTCCTACTTTAGTCTTTATTGCCAAAGTGGAAAGGGATTACTCTGTTAGTCTTTGCAGTCCTCTTAGTTTCTGTTTCAAACCCTGCCTAAGTGTCTTTGCATGGATGTTTTTTCTTTGTTTTCCTCTGGGAGCTATCTCCCACAGTCCAAAGACATGTAGGGTTAACATTCATACATTACATAACATACATTATCTGTCCATAAATGCCTAAAGTTTTTTAGAATAAAGCACTCTGTGGATGTAAGACTGAACGTAAGCTCTCTGAGTGGTTAATAAGACTAGAAAAGCACTATGTAAATGCCAGTCCATTTATTCCAAATTGGCCATGATGTAAACTACAAGTTCATGACGGTTCTATTCTTGACATTACTTTGGCTAGTGCCTCCTGTCAGTGCAGCAAATTCTAAAATAGTATCCCCTATTATCCTACCTCAGGAAATGCTGAAACTACTCAAGTGTTTCTTTGCAGACACCTATCGACATCTGATTTGAATGTCGGTGCCAGATGCATTGAATACGTGTCCATCAATGGACCAGAAAAGCTAAACCCAAAATCATCCCGAAGGCAATATATATTTTCATTTGCTTGGCACACGACTCAGACAGTTATACAATCGAATGATGAAATCATGGCTGTTGCGTACTGTAACAATTTTTGGTTGGAAATCAAGCGGAAATACATCTGATGGGTGAGAGTTTTTTAGGGTTTTGAAGGCCCAAGTAGAGAAAGGACAAGTTAAATGACTATTTAATGTCATTCACTCTTAAATGACTTTTTAAAGTCACTCACTGTTAAATGACCATTTAAAGTCATTCAGTGTTAAGTGGCTGTTTAAATTCCTTCATTATAGGTTATACCATACAGGTTACACTTACAAGTCGTTGCTGACCACTCACGCTACTATCCTCTGTTCTGTGGAGTATTCTACAAATATGACCACGGATAAATCTTGTATGTTTCGGTCAAAAGTAAATAGGTTAAAATTTTAAGTAATAAGATCAATTTTTCATGAATTATAAATTTTCTATAAAAACCATTTTGAACGCAGAAGATCAGGTAAGACAAAGGAGACACATCATTCAATAAGGACTGCTAATGACTGATGTGATAACTGACATCTGATGGTCCCAAATGACTGTTTTGCGTTCTGCAGCTTTTGTCATCTACTGGTGGTTTCTAATCCAAAATCAAATCTGGCGTCATGGACAATCCTTGCACAACAGCCTATCAGCCTGCACATGGGAGAGTTAATTTCTCACTCACAGGGATTTGAATGTGATGTATATTTGTCTGATAATGAACCACCAATTGTCTTCTGTTGTAGTTTTCAAGTAGAGAGTTTACAACCCCCCCAAAAAATGAACTGGACATTTCAGTGCTTTCAGAAAGTTTAACAGGACACCAGTAGTACTGTCAATTCCTTTAGCTGCAAACTTTAGATTTTGAGAGGGGAACCAATGCATTTACATTATCAAAGTATGCAAACCTCAGCTTTTTTCTGTAATATTCAGACGTTAAAAAAAATGAATACATAAGATAACAAAGCACAAATATAGTGACAAAAAGCTGTCTCACTGTGGGTTTTATTTCTGGCTTCAAGGACAATTAAAAAACCATGACCTGAAGACCTGAGTGTTCTAATAGGCTTATGTTATGAAAGCAGTTCTGACATACAGGGACAACTAAGAGACTTAAAAATCAGTAAAAAAAAAAAAAATCGTAAAATCAATTTGGAAGCTGACAGGAAGCCAAAGCAGAAACTTCAGAACTGGTCTTACATGTGCTCCCTCTTTGTGGACGTATCTTTTGTATGTTTGTTTGTAGAGCATTACAGCGTGTAATGATATTTCTGCACTGACATGAGAGAGAAACCCTCATACCCTGACAATAGTCTTAAAGTCATAAAAATCAGTCTTAGTTACACTTTTGAGACATTGCTCAAAACTAGGCTTCGGGTCGAAGATGACTGATTTTTTTTTTCCTGTTTTGGAGTTCATTGCCAATATTTGTACATGACAGTTTCTCTGTCTATGCTTCAGTAACTAATAATTAAAACTTCTATTTCGTTGTGGTTGAGCCAGTTTTGTTTTCTGCCACTCATGTTTTAACCCTTTCATGCCTGAATGATGACAACCTCAATCAGGATTTTGTGCTTAAGTATTTATATTCGTCTTTAGGCATGAAAAAAAAAAGGTTTTTGAACATTTTTTTAAACATGTACTATTCAAAGAGTTTTTACATGTCCACTTAGGTGGACAACATACACCAGTGTCCAATGTAGTGGTTTATGTGCAAGTATGCCATCAACACTGACACAACTAGAAGAAAACAGCCTTTGAATATCTGTCCACTGTAGTGACCACTATGAGTGAAAGGGTTAAAATAAGAAATACAGAGAGTTTATAGGTCCGAGATAGCCATGTAAAGCTGGGTGTCATCACCATAACTACAAGAATTAATGCTCTCATGATGACATTTCGTAGGGGCAGAATATGAAAAGTAAAAAGTGTTGGACCTGAAATTGAACCTTGAGGGACAGACTTTACAAGTAATTCTTTATTAGCAATATTGAAATCATTAAAAAAATAAAATTGTGAAGTCTGTTTGAAAGAATGGAGTGGTCGGACGAAGGCTGCAGTTAAACTCAAGCGACACTAAAACTGAGTCTTTGTTCTGATCCGTATTGGATCTGACGTCATTTACGATCTTGAATAACACAGTTTCTGTACTGTGGAGTGAGTGGAAGCCAGACTGATATTTTTCATTTATGTTGTGAGAAAATAAAGTCATGTCACTGTTTAAAAACAACTTCTTACAAGTCTTACTTAAAAATGGTAAACTGGATATTGGCCAAACTGGTCCAAATGATTTTTCTTCAGAAGGACTTGCTGTGGAAAGAAAACTCCCAACTGAAGAGAATAGTATACTATGCTCAGTAAGTCATCCTTAAAATACTTAGAAAATGCGTTAAAAGGGTTGTAATGATGAGGTCTAAAAGACAGCTAACTGGTTAAAGGTAGAAGTAACTTTGGAAAGCATTTCAGCATCGACCGAGTATAAACTCCTCCAGTTTTCATCACGAGTTAGACGGTTCTACAGATGGCTCTATTGATGAAGTGGACAGCAAAGCCGTCACATGTAAAATAGTTTAAAGTGCACCGAGTGGGACCAGAATTAATTAAACTATCTACTATTAAACTGAATAGCAAAATGAGCATTTATACTTTTTTTCATTGATTTTTCTGTAAATGGTCGTATGTTCTCCAAAAATCTGATAATTTATTTTTTCTCCTTTCTGCCATTTGGCATTTCCCCTAATTTTTTAAGTCCTCACTCCTTCAACGGGGTGTCAGATTAATTCAAGATAAATTTAACTGTTTACCATAAGACACAGAAAGGTACAATATCAGCAGAAAAGTCACATAAAATACTTGACCATGTCTACGTTACCATAATCTGTTGAGTTGCTAATCCGATGTGTGCTTAAACAGTTGAACAGGTGTGCCTAATAAACTAGCCAGTGACTATAAGTTCATTAATGTTTTAATAACACTGAGGTTTGAGGAAAATGCAACTTACATTTACAATGACACAAAAGCCATGTTGCTATAAAATTCATATTCATTTCTATGCACTAACTGTAGCAAATTGTATTCTATATTGAGATACATGGAGCTTGATAGCTGGAACAAAGTATTGGCTCATTGCAGATCCTTCCACTGTTTTCCAAGCCTGAAATGGAACACCCTTGTGCTATTCATCATACACTACTCAATTATGAATGTCTGAAAACTTCAACATGCTGCAGTAATATATTTGCAGGGGATAAGAGGAGAAAGAGCTGTGCTCGGAAAGCCAGAGCAAGTCAAACCACTATTAGAATGCAGAATGGATTCTTTGGGAACTCCATTTTGAAATAAAACCTTTTCTCATCTCATAAATTGGGATGCAAGTAAAATAAATACAAATAACACGCTCACTTACAGTTACTCGTGTTGTTGACTGAACAGTCTTAAAAATGCACATGATGAAATTCTGCTTAGACAACGGGCGTGACTAATAAAAGCCTGTCACAATTCTGTGTTTTATGTGCTGTAAACCATAGCTAAAGAATTGGGACTGAGTTTTCATTTCAGCTATTGTCCTTGCGTAAGCCTATCTAGCAACAGTGAATCTGCCAAAGCCATTGGAGCTCCCTGAGTTAATTACCAAAGTCCTTTGTCTAAAGAAGCTGCACAGAAGATCTAAAGCAGCCTTAGATGTGCCCAATCTGATCGTCTAACTGAGATGAGATTTCACTTCCTTTATGGCTCTAATTACTGAAAATAGATCTCCAACAGTGAGGTCTACTGTAAAGAACTGCATTAGGCAGGGCCTTTATCTCTGCATTTGTAGTCAAGGCTTTTGTTCCGAGTTACAAGTCTCCATTCTTTGAAACAGGACCATTTTAACAGATGCAAGAAAGGCCCATTCTTAGCTGCATCACTACAAGTGAAATGATGATCATAGCAGAAATGTATTTTTTAATACTACCTTAATATTAATACTATGTTCCTTCTTGGTTCCACTGTCTAATTCGATCCCTGGATATGAATAATAACAGGAAGGACTTGCGCTTGGATGTGTACATTTGTACTAGTCCTTGACCTGAGGAAGTTAAACCTTGCCAAGACTTCAATCAAGTGTAACATAACTATCGTTATCTAGTACAAGTATAATTAAAACCTTTAAAAAATGCTTGATTGAGAATAGCTTTGTCCTTGGAGATGTCATATTTTAATAAGATACTCACGGGGGGTTACCCCCCTGCTGGCTTTTATTCAAGAATGTAAAAATGTATAATGTTCAAAATTCAATCCCATCTATTAAAATTAAGGTTGGTTATCAACACTAGATGATATTTTGATAATGCCGATGTTTAAGGAAAATGCAACTTCAGTCCAACAGAAGGTATTAGCGTCCCATCACTCTTTAGAAGCATTCACTGAAAATTTACTCTTGTATAACTTCTTAAAGTCTAGAAGGAACTTTAGTAATGTTGCTCAAGCTGACTCAAGAGGTACCTTGAAGTGATTATAATTTCAGATGAAATTTACCACAGGCAATTGAGAAAACAGCTACGAGCTTTGCCATCAGCGAGCACTATAATTTGTCAAACACATTTGGCAAAGACAGCAGGCAGATTTCTGTTTTCTTTGAAGACAGTCCCCAATTACAAAGACTCCTGCACTACACTTTGGCATATGGGTAACAAAGCTGCACACTGAGAAGAGTCCACATGATACTACTACCAAATGACATATTCCATTTTCATTTCGTTGAATCTATTCTCAAATCCTTTCGGGGTCTATCCTGAAATGCTGATCAATCTTTAAAGAGATCAATCTCCCTCCAAAACCAGCTGAAAAGCAATTTTATCATTTGATAGTTGATTAAATGCTGCTTTCAATGCACCATAGATTTCCTGAAGCTCTGATAGAGAGTTCATTTTTCACAGCCACACTTGATTCATTTGTAGTCATGCTTGAATTGAGCCAGTAAAACACACAGGGCATAGATATATTATATCATTTAAACGGCATGTTCGGTGAACTTCTGAGAAGTTAATTCAATTCTGGAGTGTTTACTCTTTCGTCCAGTCACTTCGGGGAAGTAAGAAAGTGGATCTGAGACAGGTGGTAGTAAACAAACTCAGACAACTAGAAAGGTGTATTTTGTTCCCACTTTTCTAAGAAATTGGATAACAATAATGCCACAAATGTCAGCTGTGAGAAAACGGCTGTTAAGTGACAGCGTTAACCAGTACGATAGGAAAACTGGCGCCCATTAAGTGGTTATAAAAAATTCTACCCACTCCAGTTATCATGCAAGGTTCTTGTGATGTAAAGAAACGAGACCAACGTAATATATTTGCAGAACTTTTTTTGCTATTTAAAGTGAACTATAACCTATGTACAAGTCAAATGTAAAAACAAACTGAAAGCTTAAAAAAATGGCACAAAACTGACATTAACAAGAACTGGATTTCCCTCAAAGTTTGATGAAAACAAACTGATCAGCAAGTCCACCAAGAGACACACAGAAACACTAAAAGGAACCGTACAGACTTCTGTCAAGTACTGGTTATAAACATGTGAACACAACCTTCCATATTCTTCATGTGTGGACAATAGGGAAGCATTGCAATAAGTCTTCTTATGATGAAAATCCTCCATCAAGTCTCACAAAAAGCAGATGCAGTCGCAGGGGAGTAAAATTCAACTTTTTTGGGCCATGATTCTAAAACGTATGTTTGGTGTAAAAACAACACTGCATTTCTCCAAAAGCACACCGCACCCATGATTAAGCCTGGTGGTAGCAGCATTATGCTTTGATGCTTCAACTGCTGCTTTGACCCAGACACAGGAAATTATGAACACCTAACAAATACCAATGAGTGAGGTGCACAGAATACTGGAAAGATAGTGCCAGCTTGGCCTTACTGCTACACACAAACTGAAAGCTGAAATAAAATCAAAAGGTGCATCAGCAAAATTTTAGTTAAAGGGTGTTTTTTTAAGTTTTTCAATTTTAATTTTATCCCCTAAAAGATGGTTTGTTTGTTTTTTAAATATCAAAGTTCTGAAAAAGTCATCACAAATACATCACAGAAACTAGAAATGTATCAGGGGTTTATGAGCATAATATATTTGCTATTATAAATGTTGTTTTATCTAATCTCTCCCTATAAAGCAATACATTTATTAAGGGGATGGACAGCTGTTACTAGGAAAAGTCTTTTCATCATTCTAGTAGTTTTACTTAGTAAAAAAAAATAAAATAAAAAGCCTAGGCTAGAGATATATATGTAACATCATATATCATAAATCAGTCGTGTGGTTTTAAACAGCAGCATTCTGGAGACAATTTATTGTTTTCTTATTTCCCTTTCCAAAATAGGCAAGAAAAAAAAAGCAAAATGTATTTATTTATCTATTTATTACCATGCAGGGTGAGCATATTTGCAATAAAAATGTGTCATTGATGTATGCTTACCACAGCTGACTTAGCAGCGGGGATAACAATAATATTTTTCCACAGTGCAACAATTCTGAAAATTGATGGTATCAATATTTGGAGACCCTTTTTCATTCTTCTGGGACCAAGTCTTGTTCCTGAGCAAACACTGCAGGTATGAATGGAATTAAAGTGTCTTTGTTGAAGAGGTATAACACGTTTCTTGCCCCAAATGGAGCTAAGTTTTATCTCGGCGCTGTGCTTTCTTTCAGCTCGCTTCAACAGTCTGGTGAAACACCCACGACCTGTATGACGCCATATTGTTTGTTGATTTGCTTGGAGTTGCCTTCAGATTGAGATGAAATATATTGTCTGTTTTTGTTGTTCAAAGAAGCAGTGTCTTTAGGATCAACAGGCACTGAAAAACAACCTTACCAAACTGAAGTGAGTGTGGTTCTATTTCTGCGGGATTACAATCTTTAAACATCAACAACAACATCCCCTATTGAGCCCATTGTAATCATATGCACTATGATCTGCAGTTTCACAGCTATTTCAGACTTGACTCAGCTTCTGTTATGGATATTAACTTATCCCTGTAGTTGAGGCCATCAACACAAACTTGCTAAACATGTTTAAAGGAGAATATTCAGCAAAAACTGTCTCAACTACTGTATGGTGCATGCAAGAGTGCCACTTCCTGCTAGCTCAGAACTCCTTGAAAACATAGTTATAGCCACAAGAACACAATATTTTCTCACCACCTTGTGATTTGCCTCCCCGCTATGTGGTCCGAACACGATGATGAAGATGAGGTGAAATATCAATGTTTTCACACACTGGAGGAGATCCAGGAGCCACTGGGCTGGCACAAGAGCAAAGGTGAAAAATGGGATTTCTACAGTATAAAAATGTCACCAGCGCTGAAAACAATCTAGAATTGCAAAAGATGCTTAAAGCTGAATGACAAATCAGGCAAAGTAAAAATAAAGTAAGGGCTTAGATTTTTATAGACCCATTCCTGAACTTCCTGATCACACCTCGTGTAACCCAGGCAGAGTATTTTAGGGTGCACTCGTGTAAGTACAGTTACCCTCTAGTGTGCCTGACTGGAGTTGCCCCCCCCTCTCCCCAAATCTACCTACACTCTCACTGCACTTGACAATTTGTGCCTGAGTATGCTTCAGTTTATATCAGCATGTCATCTCTCTCAGTCGCTCTCTCTCTCTTTCACCTACACACATGCTTTTGATAAGTGCTGTTGTGCGGCACTATGAGTTTCACAATTTCATACGTTTTGTGGTTTAATTGAAGCAGTTGTTGAAAGTATCCTCTCACATGAATCACAGATTCGCTAATTCTTTAACACGCTGCTTTTCACTGAGACAGACATCACCGAGATAACACTGGAGTCCCTTTAGTGATCACACTATATAGTACGTGCTATATATAACGTACTTACATACATAAGTTCTACTGACCTGCAGAGCTTAGGCCCACCTCTTTAAGTGGGTCAGGTCATGATACATTAAACCTTGCCCAAGGATGGTACATTGGATCAACAAAGTTCAGTACATTGTAAGAAGCAACACATCTGGCTTGGGAATTCTTAGTTGAGTGAGAAATCACTAAGGTCATACACTTATCGGAAAGAAATGCTGGATTTGAAACCCTCACATAGACATCAATGGTGACATGGGCAGCCAGAGGCTGATTGGCTGATTTGTTTGAAATGAGTGCCAAGATCTAGAGGACAAAACTTAGGAGACGAACACAAAGAATCAAACAAGAGTTCGCTCAACTAGTGTTGCTGATTCTATTTAGGAAACTATGCATATTATTTATCAGCATAGTCAAGAAAGTGTGCTTCTGAACCATGAAAATATTATTATACTAATTTAATCTTGTGGTACCGACAAAAAAGCCGGGCCTTGGATGTAAAATAGGACTAAGTCAGATAAATCCCTGACATGAATTTAACCATTTCATATCCAGTGAAATACTTGAAAAGTAAAATTCAATTTGAATAATGGATTTCAATCTGGCAACTGTTGCTGTTCAGCTTATAAAAGCAATTAAAATTTATGTGCTCGCAGTATTAATTGAAAGGATGCTGCGTTCCTCAGTAGTCAGGTCTTTTGCATGAGCTTCCAAAGGTATCTGGCACAAGTTCATTCTTTCCAGTTTTATTAGAAATCAAACCGCATGACTTTAAAACATCTATCATTAAGAACTGGCGCAGCCACAATAATTTGCGATTCAGTAAAAAAAAAAAAAAAAAGAAAAAAAAAAGGGAAAAAAAAACCAAAAAACACAA
>VOQK01011256.1:4624-15505 GCA_015052645.1 Benitochromis conjunctus | reverse complement strand
GCAGGGACTCTCAGCCAGATGAGGTTAAAATAGTAAATGTAGGAATGTAAAAAAAAAAAAAAACAGAATCACAGAGAACTGCCCTCTTTTCCCTTGATGCCACGTGGGTAAAATTCAGAGCCTGTCAGGGGAAATTAAACTCCTCATGTCCTTGAACATAACTAAATCTCATCAGTGGAGCAGATTAGAAATTTCAGGCTATGAAGTCATTAACAGCAGCGGGTACACCGCATGTGTAAATCTGTTTACTTTAATACTGTGACCCAGCTGCTGTTAGTTTACCTCTTTGTGTTATTGTGGTAATCTAAACAGGAGATAAGAGGTAGTGGAAAGAGGAGGGGAGAAAAACAAGACGAATGCACTGATGTCAGTCCGTCCCACTTCTATTCAAGTACAAATGCCGCCGAGCTGAGTCGAGCCTGCATACCAGCACTGCTGACGACTGATCTGATCCCACACACACACACAAAGGCGCTCTCTGACGGCCTGTCGCGTCACACACTCATCATAGCGCTCACTCACACAGGCACTGAAAAGTCAGACCGGAGCTGGGAGATGCTACGAGCTGGCAGCCGCTGAGTAAGTCCACTTTCCCTGCTCTCCACTCCTCTTTCATTCTCTGCCTGCTTTTCTTGCTTGATTGCTATTCTCCGGCCCGTCTAAGTTCATTTATCTCTCACACTCTGCCCCGCCGCTGTGAAATGGCCAGCGTTTTCTCACACTGAGAGACCTTTCAAACTTTTCTCTCAGTATGCCGTGCACATGCCTTTCTGCTTTTCTTTCTTTCTTCTCGGTGTATGTGTAGCGGCAGACCCCGGGCTTATTTGCATGCTGGCGGAGAGCCAGAGCCCGATGCTTTACCTTTACACAAGAATAACAGAGCCGGGAGTGTGCTAATTGTGTCGCTTTTTGTGATATTATTTCTCTGAAGAGTCTGCACGGGCTGTTATTGTCTTTAATAAATCTGGACGCGCTCACGTCTCAGTCTGAATGCGTCTCTTGTCCTGCTGCGCCCAAATTCACACAGTTGATTGTGGGAGCTGTGGTGCAGGTGTAATGCTGTTTGTGAATAGAGAGCTGAAGCAATTTGCCACAGAGCTGAATGTTTGCTATGAAGTCTTCAAGTCAGGTTGGGTTTATTTGCCTTGCTCTCAATCACAGTCTCAAAGGGCTTTAACAGCGCCTACATAAAGAACTGCAGCCCCCATTCCATGTACAGAGGATAGGCGCTCACATAGGCAAGAACATGGATCACAAAGACATCACAGGGAGGGGAAAAAAACTACTGAAGTATACTGAACGAAGGGACACCGGTTCTACAACTGACACCAAAACTAAGCTGCTCGTTTTAGTAAGTTTGGTGAGATTTGGTGACCTGTGGGTGGCAGGGCCAGACCAAATCGACTGTTTTCTACTGTTTTGAGTTCCCAGGCTAACAAAAATGTAAAGGTGCAGAATGTGCTGGTTTCACTGCTTCATTTAAGCTGAATTATTCAGGTCTTGTCCAGGACTTAGTAGCAGTGGGCAGATCAATCCAAATATCAATAGTAATGATACTAACACTGGTATTCGTATTGGATCAATACTAGCCTGATAGGATCGATACTTTGTTTCTTTCCTCTAAGTACAGTATGGAGCCCACTGAACTAGTTATTGTGGACGGTATGAATCACAGTGATTTAGTGGTCATTAAAACGTGTTCAGAATTTGCAAACCGCTGATGATTCATCTCATAAATCATGACACACTGGACACACTGCTCTACCCTACACGAGCTGCGTTTACAGGTTTTTTTGTATCAGTATCCGTGTTGATATCTGCACTACTTGGATAAGTACTAAAATTTGCAGTACTGAGAACCACTAGGATTTTTAATCACTAAATGGGCCCCCTGTGAAGCACATGTGGCCACACCTAACCTCAATGCTAACTTTTATCAGAGACTATAGCACTGGATCGCTCTCAAGCACTCATTGGTCAGCTGTTATCAGCCACACAAATCCTATTGGCTCTCAGTCAGCAAAACATTAGCCCACATATTTTAAAAACTGCACAAGGTTGTTTGGATTTACACTCTGAGGGCTTCCTGATTAATTTATAACTAACTGTGTTGACATGCATGTTGATAAGGTTCTGAAAAAAGTGTGGTTGTGTGTGTGTGTGTCTGTAATATTCAACTCTTTATCCCTGGGTCTGTCACTCACTGATAGCATAGAGTCATTAGCACCCCACCCTGTCTATGTCTATGTCTGTGCGTGTGAGTGTGTTGACATACTGAACCTACCCCTGTTTGCCCATCAGTGTTTGGAAGCACAGCAGCATTCTCACTGCAACACACACACACACACACACACATTACACTTGGCATTGTTACTTATTTGCTTAGGGCCTATTGTGTTCTGCCAGCCAGAGCTGCATTGAGTGACAGGGAACAAAACAATAAAGTAGATTTAATCTCTCTCTCTCACTCTCTCTTTAAAACCCACAACAGAAGCATTTACCGCCCAGTTGATCCGGACACTCTACCCTGCACCTCCACCTCCAGAAAGAGCCTGCACACTCCTGCTGCAGTCCAGAGAAACAGCACTTGACAAACAACACTGAAGTGACCTCCAGCAGCCAAGACTGTACCTGATCCCATATCCTTCAAAGAAAAGGGCAACCTGACTCTGAGCACAGCGGGAAAAGGAGTGATCACAACCTACTGCTGATACACGACCCAGTGGACTGAGAGACAGAGGGGCTGACGGTCGCGTGTGGTGCCCGGGAAAAGAGGCAGGATGCTGGCTCAAATCCTTCAAGATATGTGGGTGGAACCTGAGGTTCTAGAGGCCCTCAGTGAGGAGCAGAAGAGGATCCTCTTCCTCAAGATGAGGGAGGAGCAGGTACGCCGCTGGAAAGAGCGTGAGGAGAAGGAGGAGAGGGAAAGAGGACACAACAAGAACACCAAGTCAAAGAAAGGTACAGCACTAGTTATTATGTAGTGGGTAAACTTGTTCAGCTTACCATACTGCTCAGACCTGTATAAATTCCAGTAAATGAACAGCCTTAAACACTGACTTATGAAGCTATGTTGTTTGGAACAGGAAGGACCAAGGTTTCTGGTAAACCTGGCTCTCATTTTTACATAACATCATGCAAACATGAGGTTAATACCATCAGGTCTAACATCACCAGATTTCTTTACAGGAACAGCAGGTGTCACAACTCTTTTGACAGGTTACGTAGGCGGAAATCATTTAGTGAAATTAGAGAAAAAGGCTGTTGTGGTTCACTAAAGACTACAGCTACCTGTAAAGACATTTACGTAACTGAAAAATAAAAACCCAGAAAAGAAAACATTATGGTTTATTTACAAGGCTAACTGAAATATGTTAGCCTTTATTAATATTGAGGACCTGAATTTAGTTTTAGTCTTGCTTAAATTTGTCCAGCAAGGATTCAAGGCTTGGTTTTTCATGCAAGTCAGTTGTTTTCTTAAAGGATGTGATCTCAATTACTTATTTTACACTTTTATAACTTCTCACTAGCAAATGTGCCACAGAATACAAAAGCAAAAGATTAGAATTAAAATTAATAAAACAAAACTAAAATTAGTTTTAAAGAATAAAAGCTAAACTGAAAATTCAAAGCTAAATTAAAGTAAAAACCGAGTTGAAAACAAAATAAAAACTAGCTAGCTCTCAGTCAGCAGACTCACAGGCTTGAATCTCTCTCTATATGGATATATTTATTATGTGTGAATATTATACAGATCAGGAAGGGGTGCATCCAGCAGCTGGTTAGCTTAACTTTAAGCAGTAAGACTAGAAATAGGTGAAAGAGCTAGCTTAGCTTCATCTCTCTTTTTCTGTAACTGTCCTTAACAAGTTTTATCTTGGTAATTTAAGATGCACAAATCTAAAGGGAAAATAAATAAATACCATTAAAAGAAATACATAAATTGCAGCTTCACAAAGTTTCTCTCCCAGCCTTTCCTTGGTTGGCTTACAACAGCAGAGTTAGCTGTTCTCACTTTTTCTATACTAAGCTAAGCTAGCAGGCTGCTAGCACTGGCTTCATTTAGCTAACTGTCATTATTTTCTTATAATAGTGCCTGTAACTGACTACTTTGTCTTATACAATAAATATGTAGCTTGCAAAGAAGAAGAACTTTGACAATTCACTAATCCCAAATTTTTAATTATTATTTTTCATTTTAGATTGCTTTTAAATATTTAATAAGCTGCAGGGCAGTATAACAAGAGAAAACACCATGTTTTTCCTGTAAATATGGTCCAGTGCAAATCACTTCATGTTCATTATGTTTAATTTAGTTTATTGTTTGCTGCCAACCCCTTTGGGGAGCTCCAAAAATACAGATTTTAGAAAATGGGGCACCTGTGTACATTTACACAATGTGTAAATGTACAATGTGGCCTTGAAATCTCCTAAATTCTCAGTACACGTGAGTAGTGAAGCACAAGTTTTGTATAAAACCCTCTCTGGTTACCAATCTGACTAATGTGTTCAGATTACGCCCAAGGAAATCCAGTTTGACCAACATCCCTATTGTTCTCTCTTACTCATTTCACCCAGCCTTCCTTCAATTAAGGTGTTATTCTAACTCACTGAGACCCTGCCGCCTCAGCCGGTTCACCTGGACAATGGATGTGTGTGTTTGTGTGTGTGCATGTGTGTTTGATGGACAGATCTCTCACAGCCAGCTGAATCATTCTGCTGGCTGAAAGCTGAATAAGATCGTGGAGGTCCTGTGGTTCTGGGGCGTCACCACCACGCTTTAAAGCACATATTAAGTTCCCATCTTTGTTCACCCAATCTCTGCCATGTCACCTGAGAGGTGACGGAGTGTGTGCCGTTTGCACGTTACACTCCATAGAATCCAGTCTGGCATCTCTCTGTGTTTGTTCACTGTTCTGTGGATGGGAAAAACAAGCCTTTACACGTGGTGTGCAAACAGGTCTTTAAATATCACACAAATGCACGATTAAACCTGCACCTGTGTGTGTGAAGATTTCTATTATGTGCTGCATTTCTGGTTAATTTGCGGGTGTGGTGGTAATAAAGACAAGGCACCACAGGTCTGCAAAGTCATGGCAGGTGATTGATGCTCAGCGAGGGGACTATAACTGTGAATACTGAGGGTGTGTCGGATTTTTTTTCT
Organism: Benitochromis conjunctus; assembly: GCA_015052645.1. NCBI lineage: Eukaryota > Metazoa > Chordata > Actinopteri > Cichliformes > Cichlidae > Benitochromis > Benitochromis conjunctus. Next base: position 10,341 of record VOQK01011256.1, on the reverse strand, counting down.
GACATCACATTATGTGGTATGTCACTTCATACATAGCAGACAAGCCATTTGTCTAAAAATAAGTAGCTGCCATTATTAGCTGGAAATCTGTAAATGTTCACTCTCCCCGCTGGGGAAATTTCAACACCAATTTGAATTTTAAAGCCACGCCCCACTCTGTGACATCACGGCAGGTGTTTGGTTTTTATCAGGTACTCTGCTGTCACTGAAAAACAATCAGCAGCCACCAGGATGGGGGCTTTATTTTTAAATACAACATCATAGTGAAGTAATGGCTGAAAATAACCAGTTTCCAGGATGTGAACGAAACATTATATAATTCATTCATTCATAACTGAATTAATTCATGATTATTGTACCATTAGACCCTTCAATACAGGTATTAGCATTACAACATGTACAGTATCTTAGAGTGAAACTTAAGGGGGTATCTAGCTGCACTTTTACTGAAGGTGAGAAGGTAGTTTTCCCTTTTCCTCCACATTTTTTTAACAGAAGCTATTTTGCTGTAGGAGACAATTAAATCATTCCAGGGGAACAAAGCTGAGAGGACACAGAAAACACAAACTGGGTTAAAAATGTACTAAGGACAAATGAGCAAATCAGATAAAGTGTTAGTGGGCAAGTCTGTTCCAGGACTGGGGGTTTATGAGGCTTCCCAACACCAACACTTATAGGACAGCACCACCTTCTGGCTGATAGTCACAATAGCAGTTTGCTAGAAGACATTCAGAATCCTGCTGAGCATTTCTCTGACTGCAATGAGAATGTATTTTAGATGTCGTATGCCTCATATACATTTTGTTTTCCTCTTTTATTTTCTCTCCAGCTTCCAGTAAACACGTGAGGTGGCTCCTCGGGCGGGATGGTGACGTGAGCGTCAGTATAATCGGCGAGGTGGACGAACTGAGATCCTCCAGACTCCTCCAGAACCTCATGAACAACAGGTAGAAACGCATAATGTAAAGGAATACCTTCAAAATATAGTGCACAATGTCACTGACTTTGACTTTTTTTGGTGCTGGCATGATTAGAAAGCATAAAAGTGGACTATAACTGTATCTACAGGCACGCTTTTATGGTTTAAGATGATGTTTTCATTTATGTTAGATCACATTTTCCAAAAGAAATATCTTTGACAAGTCGAATCAAAGAAATCCAAAGGATGATAAGCTCTTATTAATTAATAACAGCTTGTTTTTGTTTTTGTTTTTATATCACAGTAAAGAACAATTACTGTTTTCTATAGAGCTGAATTAATGTTGCTCTACTGTTTTTAATCTAGCACATAACGTATACATTGCCAATTATTTTTGTTTAGATCAACAGTGAACTAAATAGTTTCAGTCAGCCGGCCAATTCCTTGCACCAACTTGATTATAGAAGTTATTAGTGACATGGCTGACTGGTGGATTCATTTAAAGGTTGTTATCAGATGGACTAAAACGGATGTCTTTGTCTTTCAGATTCCAGTCCGATAACATGAATGCCATCCAGACAGTGGACTTGCTGCCAGGAAGAGAGGACCAGCAGCTGAGCCTTAAAGAAGGCATCCAGCTACCCATCACACATGTAAGTTCCCATGTTTGAAGTGTGTTTGAAGTGCGACGACCTGCGTGTTAGAGTTTATAGCATCAAGTTGTGTCGGTCTCACGCGCAGGACGACACTGCTTCACCGAATGACCAGTCATCCGAGGAAGACGTGGACTCGTGCAGCGCCGATGATGACCTGAAGGACACAGCTGAGGACAGCGACAGCGAATCAGGCAGCGGCTCAGACAACCTCAGCGACTGGACTCCCTACAAGCCCCATTTTAGTAGTCATGGCAACCAGCCACTCAGAGCCCCGCTGGTGGACACAGAGAGGACCACCCCCCAGGACAGAGGTGAGATGGGAGGAGGGGACAGAGGAGGGATTTATGTATGTTTGTGTTAAACGTGTACGATAATCACCAACTCTAACTGTTAATAAATTCAGATTAATCAATATAAAATGGATCTGAATACACAATTGTAGCTACTTATTAGAACAGCCCATAGAAACAATAAATTAAAAGACTCAATCTGCACACATGGCTCATGTTCAAAAGTGTACAAAAGTACAGGAGCAGTACAGAAAATGTAAGGACACATATTATTTTACTGTGCGCTATGAAAAGCCGAACTATCAGGGATCATTATGCCGGCCTGCCTAGTTCAGTGTTACAGTACATATTGATTACTGTGTTACTGTGACGTGCATGACTCACATTTATTAAGGTGATTATTGTTTTAAAGGAACAGTTCATCTCAACATAACACTTCTGTGCGTTATCTGGATAGCGTTGGTGTGAGTTGCCAGGTTTTGTTGATGTGTAGTAATCACATGTCCAAAACCATTATATTATCATATAAGAATGTAATGTCAATGATACCAGGCAGGGCTTGCCTGTGAGTAGTTTCATGTAAGAACTATTTTCTTTCTACTGTCTACATCCACCATCAGCTAGCAACATTATGAGCACCATTAATATTTTCAACCTGTCATGCTGCGTGAACCTCTCCTCAAGGCAAAGTGTAGTTCAGTAGAAAGGAATGATACCTGTCACGATATCTGGCAAGTGCCATTTTGATCTACTGTTGTTAAGAGAATGACAAACATCTCTAAAACTAGCAACTCACACCATAATGTGTCCATTTGATTTTTACGTATTAGTTCGTCGTTGGGAAAGAGGTGCCACCTCAGCTACAACACACCCAGCTGTATCCCAGACCATGTCATTGATTTCATCCTGTGCTTCCTTTCTTAGAAACGGTGTGCTACAAAGAGAAGCCAGAGGGCAGAGGTCGCGTGGAGCAGCTCAGGAAGAAATTCACAGATAATCATCACAACACATCACCTGCCTCCAAGAAACCACCCATACCAGCCAAACCTGCTCATCTGCAGAAGTGAAGCGCACCGCTGACCCATTAGGACTACACGTGTATCCCTGCTACACATGACCCCAAAGAGCCTACTCTACTGAGTGTAATGAGCCCTCTGCAGAAATAACCACTCTGTTGTACAGCAGCAGCTCAGGCTGAGGCTACGCTCACTGAAAGAAAAGGATTCTGACTTGAACCCGAGCAGTGAACAAAAATCTACTTTATTAGACCTTATTTCAAGGTCCGAGCTACAGAAAGAGAAACATCTGGGGGTGGAGTGAGAGAAAGACTTGAAAGCTTTTGGACTGAAGTCAACCAGAATGATAAAACTAAGCGGCTTTGATGTTGAGTTGAAATTCGAGCTCAGATACGCTCACACAGTGTCTGTGATTGACACGTCGACACAGAGCATGGTGTCCAGAGAGAAGCACACATACACAGGCTATTGACTGGAGGTGAAAAACACTGTGGTTTTATTACCGATAAGCAGGAAAAACTGATGAATCACCTGCATTTTTTTTCTTTACTGATCCAAGGGTGGGAACTATGTTAAGTGTAGTCCATGTAACGTGCCGCTATAATGTTTTTAACTGTGCTGATTGTCTCCTTCAGCGTTTTAGCTGACTTAAGAGTTTGGAGATTAAAAGAAAACAACCAAATTCATGTTAAATTATTAACAGGGTCAGCATACTCAGTGTACTTTCTACAGTCCCTGACATTCACTGACAGACACGGACCTGCTCAGGAGGCCTTTGAGGTTTGGTGTCTTACTCAAGAACAGTTTAACCAGATGTATGTGATGATAGTTGATAGTCGGCAGCCTACAATGCCTTTTTTTCTGTAAGAGCAAATATTACCAATGGAATAATGGCCCCTCCAGCACACTTGACTTGAAAAGAAACTGTACCTATGGGATTCTAAGGAACCAAATTGTGGCTCTTTTTGACAGAGCTGCAAGCTCTAGCATGCTCACTAGCATCAGGTCTGTAGGGTCATCTTGGTCTCTGTGTTGATCCACCAGTCCTGTGTCAGGAGTATAATGAAAGTGAATGACATTTGATAGAAGCACTCATCTTCATTAGATGGTGAATTCTGTCCTTTCTATTTTTTCTCTGAGGCCACCATGAAGTTGACAATAAGGCTTTTAGTAAAGTTTAGGTATTTCTGTTCCCCACAAAATGCTTCAGAGTAACGTTGCCTAAACTTTTACTATGCACCAATACGTCAAACTGCCTCTAAAAGTACACAACAATGTACAGTTTAGTACAACAAAATAATATCTAATTATTCTAATAAAATAACCCATTTATACGCTAATTGTGCAACACACAGGAACAACATTACATAGGCAATAATATTCCACAAAACAGTATAGTGGTGATGACACAAAGACCAAAGTAGTTGAGATTTAACTTGAATAAAACCTGAATTCAAGCATTTAAATTTCTCTTTGCCAGGTGTACTATACTTTTTCATTTGTGTATCTGTACTTGGCTAATCTGACGTCACGTTCTGTTAGAAATGCATCTGTGCTCTCAGGAATTGACCTGTAGCATGTTAGAGATAAGACATAATACTGGAATTCAGTCAAAAACATGCTGAACAATAGTGCACACGCTGAGTATATAGTTTACAATAAGGGATTTCAGTTGCAGCTTTATGACGAGGAAGGCTAATATCTAAACATTAGCTTCATTAACATAAGCAAGTTAGCATGCTAATGTTAGCATACAGCTCAAAGCACTGCTCCTCACAGATTTTAGCAGGGCAAAAGAAATTTGATGAATTTGGCCAAAAACTAAAAGTGATATTTTATTTACCTTTTAATTTGGTTATTGGCCAATACTAATATAAGCCAAACACTTTTTCTCATTACTAAACAAACATTAGCTTGTTTTTTTTGAGGGAGCATTTAGCCACATTTGACATCTGTTGACCTGACCAAATGTTTTGTAGTTAAAATAAAACAAATCCATATCTTCATGACTTCAACATGGCCACAAGGCCAGGCTCGCTGACAGCTGCGGAAGCCAAAATAAAGTGCACTTTTTTAGTCGTATTTGATATTTGGACCCAAAGACGTTAACATTTCCATACTTAGCATCTACACTTCATGAAATGTATGATCAGATGAGGTCAGTCAAGAGGGCATAATCAGGTGATGGACTTGGCAGGGGGGAGAAACAGCCACATTTTAGCGCTAAAACACTACTATGTTTAAACTCACAGAACTGCACGGTCATCAAATTAGAGGGACTGTGTGTAAAAATAACTTATGTTTCTATGTTGGTCAGGCAAATTGGATGTGAACACCCTCCACTGCTTTGACTCAGCACTTTAACCTCATGGCCATTGCTTCATTTCTTTTCCACTGCGCTGGAGTACAGATCTAAAACAGTGAAAAGCATCTCCCTGGACAAATATTTATAGGCTCTACTGCAGCTTTACGGGACATTAGGAGGAAGAAGCCAGAGAAAAGAACAAAATCACACCCGTGGCAGAGACAGCAGTACTTTATTTTTAAGGTTTGCACTGTTTGAGCTATAGTTACTACCTAACCGTTTGGTCACATGTTCCTTTTACTTGGTCACTAATTAATTCCTAAAACTCTCCTCCTGCTGACACATTGTATTTTACCTTGTTTGCATTTGTACTGTATATTTCCTACATGAGTTTATGCCTGTTGTGTAAAAGAACAAACTAAAAGAGTTTTCTTGCTTCTAACAAAGTTGTGTCTGTTCTCAGTGTTGGTGTGTGTGTGTGTGTGTGTGTGTGTGTGTGCGTGTGCGTGTGTGTGTGGGGGGGGGGGGGGG
>VOQK01011251.1:4655-16025 GCA_015052645.1 Benitochromis conjunctus | reverse complement strand
TTGAGGAGAGAGGAGACATGCGATCTCTGCTGTCAGCCATGCACGTGCACCTCTGGACAGCGTCCAAATCTGCTCTAAGGCCTGTCAGTAAACCATGCATGCAATGGACACACCGTTGAGTGCAAGCTTGGGGGGAAAAGAAGCAACAAAAAAAAAAGAAGAAGCTCATCTTCAGTCTTTTCAAAGTTTTTGAAGGAAATTACGAAATAAAGGGACAGAGTGAAATGGAAAGAATTTTTTCACAGTGTGTCAGACAGAGCGTGGACGCAAACACATGAAAAAAAAAAAAGTGGATGTGAATATATGTCGATATCAGCATTAATAGCGGCCAATAAATGAAGCTAAACAAAAATATTGCATAGTTTGTCCACCAGAGGGCCCTCTACAACTTCCCTGTTACCGACATGTTTGAAACACAAAAAGCAGCTAATGAGAACAGAGTCAGGCAGAAGTAAATAAATAACAAATGTTAGGGAAATATGTTTATGTTGTGTGTGCCTGAAAGGAAAACATTTTTTTTTTAATTTAGCCAAAATATCAGACTTTTCACTAAATATTGGCGTCGGTGTCAGTATCAGTCTTAAAAACCATTTATTGGTCGGGTCTACTTCTAGCTAGGCTAAGACTCACCTCTGTTAAAACTCTTCATGCATATCTCACCAGAGTATTTCTGCTAATAGGCAAACTGAACCAAGGTTGTAATGACGTCACTAAATGTAGCTAAAGGTATGTATTTGCAAATTGTATGTAGGCAACTCTGTGATCCAAAGGTACAGGCTTCAGACTTTGCTATACACTTTTCTACTCTTGGATATCTGTATGGTATCACTAAAAAGGAGATGGGACTAATATGGTCAGCACAGGCACGCATATTTGCCTGTGAGCACAGAAGTCACACCCACCAACCTTCTGTTTAAACCGGGCAACTAATCAGAACAAAGCTGGCTTAAAGAGAGAAGGAAGGATCCTAAAATGCCTCATTTCAGTAACGTATGAATTGAGGGTCACCAAGTCCCAGTTTAAGATTCCAACAATAAAAATATATAGATGGAAATTAGCACAATAGATTACCTATTAGAAAGAAAAGTTTAAATATTACAGGGTTATCATGCAGCTTTAACATGAAATCAATATTAAATGTTTAAAATAGCGGTTAGTGCACGGATGAGTACATTTTAAACTATTATTTGAACCAACTTGTCTAGAAAGTCTGAATTCACTGAACCATGCCAGATATTTTTAAACCGTGATCACAGATTTTTTGAAAGTCTTTGAACTGTTCGGCCTATCCACATATTACATTTCTGGTACTATATGCCAGAAACATGTGAATAGTAAATGTCTGTGATTATTATAGCACCTTTTTCCTTCAAGGAGGTGTTAATATGTTTTGTCCACTCAAAGAACCTGGTCAAGAGTTTTTCATGTCACTACAAATATTCCAAGATTCTTCTCTCTGTGCCCATTAAAGCAAGGTCAAATCAATATACCTACAAATCTTTTCAGCACTAAGTCACTTAAATACATTGCAGGCTGTGTTTGTTCTTCTAATGTTGTGTAATTTGATTGCACTGCTTTAAAAATGTTATTGCCATAGCAGTAACACAGCGTAACCTCCGGTCTTCCAGCTAAAGGACACACACTCTCTTTTTAAATTAAAAAGTACCAGCAGCAGATAAGTGCTTATTGGTGCATCATTAAATCACATACGGCTGCACTCCCAGCAGACAAAGTGGGGCTGCTGGTGGCAAAGGGGGGGGGGGGGCTCCTCCACCCCGTCTGCCTGCCAGTCTGCTCGCTTTAACTGGGTCAGCAGCGACGACCAAACCAAGGCCAGGACATCAAACACAACAGCTGCTCATTTTGCATCCCCACACACACGCACACAAACACACACACACAAAGAACCTACCATCCTCCCATCATACCCTAAGATGACTGTCTTTTCACACAAAAACCAGATGTACCACCCCCCCGTCCATCTTTATTAATCCCCCTTGGATTTCTCCAAACCATGCTGAGCAGATGTGCTGCTGCGTGGCATTTAGTGCACATCAGCATCATGCCAAACCACCTGCGTGCCCTCGGCTAGGACAAAACCTCTTCTTGATACACTACTCCGCCACTAACTAAGACATAAACACTTCAGTTTGCTGTAATAATTAAATAAAGATGTTACAAGTGAATTCATTTGTAGGAATAACTGGATATTTCAATAATAATGTCATCACTTTTACTACTTTAACAAATGAAGCACCAAGCCTGCATTTTCAGAGGAAGAAGATCAGCTGGAACACGACGATAAGAGGTTTTTTCATGTCCTTTGTGTAGCTCTGGATTAGTGTAACATGTGACCTTTAGCACAACATCATTTCTGATCTGTCCCATCTACCCTCTCACGCCCGTTCCTCTGCTTAACGAAGCAGAACAGCTTTGAATACAGCAGGGACAGAGTGTGAAAAATCCTGTTAGATTGCCTTAATAATACCAAAGCTAAACATAATAAGGGCATGATATACTACCAGCTAACATCTTTAGATTAAAGACAGCTTGACAAATGTCGCCCCTGAAAACAACGGAGAGGTGAAGCAGGGCAGAAAAAACAATCAGCCTTGGTACAAGCAGAGTCAGCAGTATGATTGAGGAGACAGACATGCTTACTCCAGACTTGATCTGCACCAATACGGTTTCCGTTGTTGGTTATTATCACACTCAACTGTCATTAAAACCAAGAACAGAAACAATGCTGATGCTAGCGATTCAAAGAAAAGGGGTCTCAAACTTATAGCTGAAGTCCTTTGGGTGCTTTCAGTAGATTTCACTTCAAAAATCCATGATGGCACATGCCCATACTCTCTAAAACTTTTAACAGCACAGTGGATTGTTACCAAAGCATGCAAAGAAGCCGTTTTCTGAAGTAAGAGCAAGACTTACACAATTACACATGTAGACTTCATCACCCACTGCACAGTGTTATATACGTGCAGAACCACTAGATGTCGCGCTGGAGCTCAGCTGCTTCCAGCGGACTGCAGCCCAGCTCATTGCCAGCCCTAAATTCCCCCCCCAGGTGTCCTAAGAGCCAAAGGCTGCCCCCATAATTAAGCCCATGTAGTATGTAATTTATCAGAAGCCCTTTTCAGTTAAGTGCTATCCCATCAGTGCTGCATGAAGAACACCACTACAACTAGAGCAACCTATATCCAACACTGACATTATAACGTATACTGACTTTGACTTCGCCTGTACCGTCTACTGTCGTGGCACATGAACCATTTCTCCACCTGCTGCACGGTTTGGTTAGAGAGGCCGTCCAGCTTGCAGCAGGTCACTAATCCAAAGCTAGCAGAGAAATACAAGACAGGAAGGGCTACGGATAGCACGAAGTACTGGGCTTTAATATACATGGATGGTCTGCCCAATTAAAGCCTATGCATAGGAAACACTGTCCCAACATCACTGTCCGCGCTGTTTCACCATGTTTGTGTATCTATTCTGTGACACTTAGAATATGTGCAAAAACATACAGAAACAGACACACAAATGCAGAGGTGAACTGGCTGAATGCCTACCTGACTAATTTTTATGTTCTTTATAAACTTCGGGGGTGGCCAACATGCTAACATGGACACAATGCTGGACCACTTACAAAAACAGGCACAAGGAATGTATTTAAATTGTTTTCTGCTGCTATATTAACATTCAAAAACTCACTTGCAGAAACCTTAACCTTTAAACAAGCAAAGGTTTATCCAGATAAAGGGATTTTGAAACATCAACTATTGCAACTGAAAAATGCAATAAAATTGACATCTGTGCTCCAAGAATGGCAGTCTTGTTGAGCTGACCACGGAAAACGTGTTAGAAGACTGGTTCAATGAGAATAAGAACTCGAGCAAAGCCTCATGTGTATCTAGTAGGTCTATTAATGTTTTTTCACTGTAACATCACACAGGTAAAAAGCAGATTTCAAAATATGAGATGTGCCAGAATGGCTGGCTGATAATTAGGACATGTGCTCTCACCTCAGAGGTGCAGGTGACTCTGCGTGGGTGAGGTGCCTCCTGCTGGAGCTGATACACTGTGATGGAAATCAGGCCATATAATAAAATCATGAAACAATCATTGAAAACAATGAGGACAAAATATTTAGGAATGTTAAAAAAAAAAAAAGAAGAAGAAGATGATATATTGATACTTACAGTAGGATTTCCACACTGGTGGCCTGTATTCATCATGATCTGAGGACACAGAAAGTTCTCATTTAATTCCTTTGAAGCAGCACCACCATGTGGAGAAAACATGACAGTGTAGCTCTGTGTCTAACTCTTAATCTAATCCATTAAACATACGACTGCATCAGAATGCAGCTATATTGATCACTTCATCATCTCTCTGACGTTAAACCAGCGGACAGTAAGGGGAAGCTTAACGTACAGACAAAAATCGAATGTTTTACAATCAAATTAGTGAAGCGCAGCAAGATTTTAGGGCACTCACATGAATTTCACAGCTAAGCCTTGAAACTGCTGAAGCAAACAAGCCAAACAAACACAGAAATCTACTTCTCCAACACTGACAGCATGACTGCTTTATTTTGTAGTCTGTCCGAAATTATCTTGGGACATCAGATTGATGGATTAAGTCTTTTTCCACAGCAGAAACCACACAGGGCATAAATGGTGACTAAGTGGCTTAATGAATAAATCTACTCTGTGGAGCATAAAATGCTGTGAAAGATTCATTTATACCGTGGTTGCTTTTAAATGAGCTGTGCAGTGTTTATCTTTGTTACCCTCACACAAGCTTTTACTGTCAGGCACCCTCCCTTCCTCAGGCCGACACGTGTGAAATTAATTGTAGATGGATATCAACATCGTGGCAGCGTTCCCCTGTAGTTTTATTCGATTGTAACAGACCGTAAACAACACTGACATTAGTATTAGCGAATGTGATTAAAACCAAAACACTTCTGGCCCCAGGCGCTGGTTTGGAGTCTGGCTGAACTCTCGAGGAGCTGCTGAGCATTTCTACTCAAAGACATCCATTGTGGCGCCTGTTAAATCCCAAGGTGCACATTTAAATTCTGCACTTCAAATCTATTGCATGTGTTGCTGCTGCAATGACCTCAATTCCCAACAGAAAAGAAAATGTTACAAACCTACCCTTTCTACAAATAAATATGTTGTAAGGTTATCTGCAGTAACAGAATGCCTAAATGCATACATGTAAATGTACCTTTACATTTACACATAAGCACAAAAACATACAGACAACTCAAAAGCAAAAGACAAAATAAGCATAGCAATTTTGATCTGAGCTACTGGCCATTGTATACAAACCATTAAAAATACAGCTCATCTGACTCATGCTGTGAAATATAAAAATTTATAAATATATGGATTTATTAATTGTCTAATGTTCACAGTGCTATGTAAAGCTTTCTTTTGATGATTCCATAGTTAGTAATGCTTACCATACTTAGCTTTGTTTCAAAGCACTTTGAGAAATGTAGTTTTCTCCTGTGCTCAGCAAAACTGTCTTATACCAAATAACTTCTGTAGCATAGCAGGTAATATTCCACATATTGCTTTGAACAATCAAGCAGATTGTATGTACAGAAAGAGTGGAAACAAACATATAAAAAATATAGTATGTGAAAATAATTAAGAAATCCTACACTGAACATCTGGAAAAGCTAAATTAAGATATCTTAAAGTGCACCACTATTTTGCGTCACATATATACAGTTATAGCTGTTACAGAGTTTCCAATAATGAGGTCAGCATGTGTACAGTAATCCCTGTGAGCCAAAAGCTCAGGCTGTGGACTGCTCTGAACACAGCGTTTGAGTTTTTCAGATGATGTGTGATGTCAGCGAGAGGAGATACCTGCTGTTTTTGAACAACAGCCAATCAGCTGAAAGTTGGCGTAAAGTGGAGGATTTTAGATAGCTGTTCAGGGCCTGTGTGAAGGCAAATTATAACATAAATAAAGCTTATATTAAACAGTAGATCATGCAAAGCTACTTTAGTAGAATCCAAGGCCAAAAATATGAAATTGGAAATCAGCACAACAGGTCCCCTTTAACCCAGGCCTCAAAAATATCTTTTTGTCAGCATCTGGCAAATTCAGAAATGTATTTCGTCTTCCATCTTCTTTGCATGGGCAAAACTAACAGTCCGTTTCCTGTCCTTGTGTACAGAGGCCACTCTACAAGCCTTATCTATTCAACACTTGTCGTCTCTGTATCCTGTCTTCAAAATAACTCCAAATCCTCCCCGGGCAATCGTCTCACCCTCCTTTTCTTGAGGCAACACAGGCTCAAAGATACACAAACTAACACGAACCCAGACAAAACACACAGACTGTTCACACTCCCGGCATCTGCAACAACAAATGGGCACTTTTCCTTTTTCATAAGACATGTAAGAAACACTGGGCCCTTTGCTCACTCAAAAAATAAGGGTTACAGTAAATTGCCTCATATATTTACATTAAAAAAGCAAACTTGAAAATAGAATGGGTTACTAAAGATTAAACGCTTATGAAATTTGACAAAAGTCACATTTTCTAATACGGGCTGCTAGCAGATTTTCTGATGTCCCAAAAGGATGAAAAATAAAATGAAATATAGCTCGGCTGTCTATCACAGCTACCAGGGGCACATCAGCAATAACAATAAAAAAAATAAAACCACTGAACAATGAAATTTTACTTCTGATGGGATCCACATCACATATCCATACTGATGCATTACTATTTTTCTTTATTTTTTCTTAAGTAGAGGCTCTGGATTAGCAAACCATTGTTCGTACAGGTGCAGCAGGTGGCGACCCATTGCGCTTGTCTACTCGTGTCCTGTCCTTTTATTATATCTTCACCTATTTTCTCCCCATTTCTTTTCTGCTGCCTGTCAGCTTTGATATATTTATATTGCACATATTCTGTAAGTCACAGTAAAAATGAATAAATAAAAACAGAAAAGAAAATGAGAAAGATGAACACGAGGAGCCTATAGAGAATTCACAGAGCTTGTCTTGAAAAAGCAAAATATATTTGGCACAACAGTGCATCCAGATCATACTTTTGATTGCAAAAGCTGGCAGACAGTACAGGTTGTTAAAAAAAAAAAAAACTATAATTAAAAGCATAAAGTGTCCTGGAGTCAATAAGAGATGCTATAAAGAATTATAACTACAAACTGAAGCACTTATGCCTATGATATCATTAATATACTATCTATATTTCGAGCTAGCCTTCACATCTAGACTGTTTATTACCGGTACAAAGAGGAACATCAGCAATAATGCACTACTATTTTTCTTTATTTAAAGGATCTGGATGTTTCTTCATTAAATCATGTCTACTATTTGAAACTTCTGTGAATACGACCACTTTTCATTTTTAAACAATAGATTGGAAGTTAATCATAAATAAATGAACACGCCATTCATATATCCATAAAACGTTCTAGTGACAATCGTGTACTGTGAGATGCTGCTTACCAAAGACATTTAGAGCCATCTTGATTCTAAGATAATAATGATGATGAACAATTAGGCAGCAGATCCAAATTTCCACCCTCTCAGTTTAAATCCTGAAAGAGAAGCGGACACAAGCGGAAAAAGGTGAGGGAGTGCAGCCGCAGCTGGAGGTGAGCCACCCGGGTCAGAGCACAACAAGCTGAGTAATCAGGCACAATAACTGATAAGCACGGTATATAAGAAAGCTAACGTTAGCGGATTCACTTTAGTTGGTAGGGTGTCCTGGAGGATAGGGCGGCGCTGGTGGACCCTTTTCTTTTAAAGTTACACTGTGAAGAAAAAGCATTTGCTTCGTAGTAAAATAAAAGTGCAACAAACACGGCTCCCAACAATGTGAGAACACACGCTGGTTTTAGTAGCCTAAAGGTTAGCCAATAAGACGTGGTACTCACGTCCCCATTCTACATTATAGTCGCCATCTTGCTAGGTCACGTGATCAGTCTCGCCCTCTCCCTCTCGCTTTTTCTCTGTCGCGCTCTCTCGCTCTCTCGTTGCTATGGCAACAGACCTCGCTGACGCTGCTTCGTGGCAAAGAAAGACGTCGTCGATGTGGGCCTGAGGTTTTATTTCCGTCTCGCAGAATTAGTGTTTGCTTTTAGCGGTAGTCGTGGAATGTGGTTTGGCAAAGTGGCAAGTGCAATAAAAAGGTGAAAGACAAAAACCGATCACAACAATGTTCGCGAGCTTGTTCGACCAGTTTATGTACATATCACGCATGAAAACAGCTGTGCTGCTAGACATGCGCGTGGCCGGTTAGCTCAGTTGGTTAGAGCGTGGTGCTAATAACGCCAAGGTCGCGGGTTCGATCCCCGTACGGGCCATACCAAGCTTTTATTCTTCTTCTAACAATCCTTAAACACCCCTTTTGATTTTAAATAATTTTTTTCAACCCAATAAAATTAAATAACTTACCCCAGGACAAGGAACATAAACCATCACTGTTATGTGAAATGGTAGAAAGAACTCAAACATTTCGACAATAAATTGTAAAAAATTCAGAGATTAAAGTGAAACATTTGTACGAAATTGTCCACTGTGCTGTAGTTCTTACTAGTAGTAGTGAAGTTCTGTAATTTCACATTTTTCTTGCAAATGTAGTACATTAATCTCGAATATTTTACCCCTTTTCTCATAAATTGGCCACTTTAATGTGAGTTGGGGGTTTTTTGTGGGGGGGGGGGGGGGGGTCGTTTCCCCTCCTACTTATTTCCTGCCTTCGTTGGTGCTAATACGCTGTCGTATAAACACAAAATGCCTAATTACAAGGAAGAATTATCTAAAAAAAATAATAATAGTAAAGTAAATAAATAATATTAGTAACACTTTCAGGTAAACAGCAAAAAAATCAGAATAAAAATGTAATAAAAAAATATGCATACATAAGGGCTACATTACTTTATCTTTATAATGCATTGAAATTATGGATTATCATCAATATTGATACTATATTCAAACGTTTTAATTTAAGCAACGTTTATTTTACTGCTATTTTATCTACAAAATGGCCCTTATTGTTTATATTTCTGATATAGTCTGTTTTCTGGGGCATTAAACCTGAATAATTTGAATATCTACTACGCTAAATAGTCTGTTAAAGTGCTCGTTTTTAGAAACAACCCAACATCCAACACCCTCCTTAGGCCGTGCGATGGCGCTGCTGCGCTGCCCACGTTGCACTTTCTCTCCGCCTGACACATTACCACCACCAGTGCCGGGGCGCACGAAGCGCTGGAGGCGGTGTGTGTTGCTCTTTATTGTTCCAGTAGAAAGCTCAGTGCGCGGCTTCCCACATTTGTCTGAATGGCTGCCGCGGACAAACCACGTCCCACCTGAGAGGGAGCGGTTCAGCTGCGAGCAAGAGGACCACCGCGTTCAAAACTTCCAGCGTGGATTTTACCATCTGCGGTGGACATAAAAAGCTCTCACGGACGCACAATTAGTGGATCCTGGAGGAAGAGGGGGGTAAGGAAACCATGCCATCCGGATTGTAAAGCGATCTTAAACCCAGTGTTTCTGGTGTTCCTCGCACACTAGGTGCAGATTCAGACCTCTGTACTGCATTATGTAGAACCGTTTCTAGGAACAGGAGTCGTGGCTTTTTAAAATGCAACAGTGCGTTAAGCGCAATGAGTCCGATATCTTAAGTCTAAGCTCGCTTCGATTGCAGCCACCAGTCTGTTCGTTTTCCTAATCGGCTGAGCTTTAGGAGGTCCAGCAGAGCTTCTGTTACTGTAAGCTTAAAGATAGGCGAGGATATGCTCCTCCGATTACTGCTACATGAAACTTCAAGACTATTACAGTTTTAACAGTTTAATCTTGAATATTTTCCATCTTAGTAGTACTTCCAGTATTTTGTATTAATAATGCCACATACACAGGCACACACCAGCTCAGTCTCTGGACTGTGAGCAGGTTGCCTTGGCCTACTGACATCTTTGCCCTGGGCTAAAGGATTACTCTGCTAACCCACATTGTAGGGCTCGCTATTTGCCAACTGTACTTTGTACTGTATCAGTACGTCTCTAAATATGGCTCATCCAAGTGTGTGTGTGTGTGTGTGTGTGTGTGTGTGTGTGCGCGTGTGCGTGTGTGTGTGTGTTTTCATTTCACCTAACAAAGCTGCTCCTTGATCTTTGTTGTTGTCAGAGACAACCCCCCATTTGACAGTGTGCACCTTTTAGGTGTCACAATCAGCTGGCAAACAAATCCTCTAACTTTATTGATTTTTGAGAGACACATGCTCTTCGTGGACCCCCTCCGTCTTTCAGCGTGAGGTCACAGGGTCAGCACCCATGATCAACAATGGTTGGGTGCTCAGGTGGAAATGCTGCCTATTTGGTTTTGCAATCAAGATGACATGGTATTGATTGCCACGTGGTATTGGTGTTGCACTCCATTTCTTGCCCACACAATACAAGCTCTCCTGAGGGCAGTAGAGCAGCTTAATGGCTCAGCGGGTGGATGGTGTCACCTTGGTGGAGTCAAGCCCAGCCACTGATCTGTCAAGGAGCGCAGGTGTAGCGGGCTCGCTGTGCCATAGCCTTGATCTCACCCTCGCCGATGCTTGTTGGCTTAGGTGTCATTTTTCACTCGACTCATGTAGAAGACACTGAGTAAAAATGTACACAACAAACAACAGGGTCAGGTAATGGATCCCCTTTGGTGTTCCTTGGCTGAGTGCATGTTATTTGATTGTATTCAATTGGCATGGAGCGTTTTGTATTAGTTTTATTGTGTGAGCTTCGGGGGTGGGGGTTGGGGTGGGTGTAAATATATGGGACATAATCTGGAAGGAAGATCCACTTGCTTAGCTGTTTCCACACCTTCCCACCATATGTCGCTACTCAGGACGTCCTCACCAGAGCACACTGGGATTTTTTTTTTCTGCACAGAGCAATGCTTGGTATGCACGTATAGACTGACCTACTGACCGATAGTTGCATACATGTGTAGTCACCAAAAGATGGACATAGCAACATAGCATCAGCCAGTGTGTTTTTTTAAGCCTCAACGTTTCCAATGCTAGTTATTTGGAGCTTTTTGGAACTGACTTAAGAGCTAGCTCTAAATATCTCTGTTATCAATATGCATCTGTAGATGTTAAGGGCATGTCATACAAACACAATATCTGTTAAACATCAGATCTAACCAATACGTATGTGCAGACTACATGAACTGGCTGTACCACACAAAAAGCCATGTACTTGTCAAATAATTTCATTAAAAAAAAAAAAAAAAAAAAAAAAAAAAAAAGAAATATTTTAAAAAAAAAAATAAAATAATTTTTTTTAAAAAAATTTTTTTTGGGTTTTTTTTAAAAATA
>VOQK01011250.1:26139-51107 GCA_015052645.1 Benitochromis conjunctus | reverse complement strand
CAGTACGAGAACACTATTTGAGGTCGTTAAGCCACCAAGAATAATTAAAAACCATGATTAAAGCCTAGGATCTGATGGCCCTCCTTTGTGGTAAGGCAGCAAAAATCTAACTGAAGACATCCTTAAAACAGGAAGGACATTCTGTTTCCTCCAGTCGACTCACCCCCTCTTGATAGCATCCAGGAACTCTTGATTCTGCAGAATGGAGTAGCTGCGAAAGTCCTCGTCATTTACAGTGAAGCCGTCCTTCCACAGCCTCACCACCATCTCCACCTGGAATAAAAGCAAAAAACAAACAAACAAACAAACAATCAAAGAGGCCTGACGGGATTCAGAGATAAAGTCGCCGCACAGCTGTTAACCTCGGGAGGTCGGATTTTTACTGCGGACTGTTAATCCTGGCAATGAATGGGTAAACAAAATATCCTGTGATCACCGAAGCCCGGTGCTTGTGCTTTCAACTGAGATTTGGCTTCATTTGGAGAGTCTTACGCCATTTTCATTCAAGCACCGCAGGCCAACGGAGGCGAACGCGAGCGTGCAATTTTCAACACAATTAAACAAATGTTTAGCCCGCCGGGTCGCTATTACAAAGGCTTTGTTAGGTTCGTCTAGGCACGTGCCAGAAGAAGTACAGGTAATAGTTCAGTGATTTCACCGCACACGAGTGCGTCCTTCTCCTGCACGATCTGGTCACGCAGCACCCTCGCCTAAACCAAACACAGATTCTTTGTTACGTCCTCTTGGTTTGTGCTCTTGGCTTTGAAGCTTAGAAAGTTACTGAATAACTACTTTGACATTTGGTATTTACGAAATCTGGCACTTAGTTATGTATGTCCATTTTATTTAAATTGCTATGATTTAAACATGAGACTGTTTTTATGCTCCACTGGGACCTGTATCCCATAATAACTTGCAATTTAAAAAAAATCTGTACCAACAGGAGGTTAATAAGCACACATTTTAATGAGATGTCAATATGTAAAATTAGAGCATTAGCTATATCAAAATGTCATTTAACTGCTTTATATTGAATTTATGTATGCTAAGTATATGTATTATATGATAACCACATGTACAGGACTGAAGGAAAATCTTGAATCGCCTTCATTTCTTTAAATTTTGGTAGGAAAATGGGAAAAAGGTGAAACACGTGCAAACTGGAAATACAATACATGACACAGCTTTTAAAACCAGCCTGAACTCTCTTAGGCAGCTCTCTAAGCATTTCTATAAGTAGTCTTCAGGAATACTTCTCCAGGCTTCTTGAAGGACATTCAAAGCTCTTCTTTGGCTGTCTTTTGTTCACCACTGGTTGGAATGCAGCGCTAAACCATGACAGAGTCTTCAATATGTTTCACAGATGGCTGTAGACACTCACTGTTCTGCCTCTTTCCTGACCCCCTCCATTTCTCTCCCTGTCTCCCTTCCTTAACAACAGCTTCTTGACAGCCTCAGACACAGTGACCATTTCTGATGAGGCTTCAATGAACAGTACATAGGTCAACTGAAGGATAGATGCATCTCTCGGGTCCTGTGTCAGGTCTTTTGCTGCCCCCCGCCCCCAATTTCTCAAGGATATTACTTTCAGATACTGTTCATCAGTGTTGGGAAGGTTACTTTTCAAATGTATTCCACTACAGATTACAGAATACATGCCCCAAAATGTAGCCTGTAACGTTTTCTGTTAAGTTACCCAATGTAAGTAACGTATTCTGAATACTTTGGATTACTTAATATATTGTCATGCTTTTCACAACTGCATGAATGTACTATTGCTGTGTAATTTATCACTATTACTGAAGGCTACTCGCCACTGAGCTATTTAATTGTTTGCTGGCGTTAGCTGAGGTTAGCTCATAGACTGCTTTCAGAACTGCACATGATTATTTGCAGCGAGCAGGTTGTTAATGCTATCCATCAAGTCTAACAGTCTGCAGTCTATGAACTAACCTCAGCTAACGCCAGCTAACAATGTTAGCTCGGTGGCGAGTAGCCTTCAGTAATAGTAATAAATCACACAGCAATAGTACATCAGAGATACTGAGGTGGCACATAACCCAGGTAGCTACCACAACTAAAACAGGGTAGTTGGAACATGTATTCTGTTACTCCCCAACACTGCTGTTCATCTGCTCTAGATTTGGCATTTCTTTTTTTTAAATTCTCTACTTATCCCGTTTCCTCAGATCTCAATCTCAAAGTTTTCAGCTAATAGCCCTTTGGAAATTATCTTGCTGGTGCAAAAATACTATTTTACACCTGTCATGTTATCTTTGGCATTTTTCATTGTTTCAACTAAAGAAATGTGAACAAAAGGGTTTTTGTGGCAGGCTGCCAATAACAAAGTGTCTTAATGATGCAAACATTTATTCTTTGCTAAGCTGTCACTTATGTCCTAGTGTTTGATGCCTTTTTCTTCTTGAATGTGTTAAGTAGCTTAACAAACAAAAATAACAATCATGTGAAAACAGTCAGATACAAGGACTGAACTGAAAATGAGTGAAAAAGCAGCCAATGACAACAACTGCTGTGAGACTGGCCGCTTGGAAGGATAAATGTAAACAAATGAAGTGTGACTTAAGACTTTTGCACAGTATTTTGTATACTTTACTTAACTGTTGTGTTATTACTAGTCTATAAGCTCACAGATGTAGGCTGGAAATTTGCAGAGATGTGGCTCTCCAGTGTGAATTTGTCTCTGACCTTTGAAGTCCCAGAGGCATCGTAACAGATCTTCTCCACCTCATCGAGGAGGTCTTCTACCGAAAAACTACGACTCATTGGAGCTTCCTCTTCATTGTCCTCACTGACCACCCTTCATGAGAAGAAAGAAGTGCAGGCATTCACTCATCATGCTTACTGAATTCAGTCTACTGTCAAAAGCGTTATTGCGCAAGACCATGCAAAGCAAGTTCACGCGCCGCAAAATATGCTGTTCTTAAACTAGCAAAAAAAAAAAGATTCTTATGTCCAACTCAGTTATTTTCAGATTATTTCACATCCAATTCAGTTACAGGACTTCATTTGATGGAAGTGGATTTAACAAAAAGAATGACTTACCATTGTTCATCTTTCTCACTCTCCACAGTGTCAGTTTCTTTCATGTCTTTCTATGTTTCCCATCTAAGAAACAAGCGAGCACATACACACACACACACCGACACACTGTTTTAAACGCGTTGTTTATGTTCGGTATTTTGGGGGGTAACCTTTTATTGTCTTAGCGGTGTATTATGTACACGTGTGCAGTAAAACTGTGCTAAAAATTACCTAAAAACTGATCATTTTTATAAAGCATTACGTGATCGATAGATAGCCAGGCAGCCAAGCAGCCTGCAGCTTTATCGTCATTTATGCAAGTGGGCGGCAGAAAGCGATGGACCCGCAAAGAGAAAAACACACACGCAGGAGCCGGCCGTAAAAACGAAGATTATATGTCAGCATAAACACAACAGATGCCCATTAGCATGCGCGCATAAAGGGTAAGGTCGAATAGTGATTTACCAGTCCGCGTTTTAATCGGTTAATCCAGGGCTACACATCTGTAGCCATAAATTTCAGGGTAGCGGCGCTTCTGCTGAGCAATACATGTGACGTAACAGTGCCGTAAATCCACTCCCGTTGTCGCGGTTGTACGCGCTTCTGTGCTGAACTCAGCAGATCTTCTCTTCCAGCTGAAATTGACGATACAGTATTAGATGGCATGGGAAGCCCACTGGATCCAAATGCCTCATATAACTTGTATGCGTTTGTTTCTATTTAGAGGTAAGTTGTCTCATATGGCTCAACTCTATGGAGGGCTTAAACTGCCAAAATCTAAAATAAATAATTAATGACTCACTAATAAACAAGCAGACATATATACAACAAACAAACACAGAATTAATTAATTTGCTTTCCCGTTACATTTTCTTCTACATTACATTCCTCACTGATGCTCCAATACATTTATTACCATATATTTACTATGTTAATCAATGACATCCCGCACTCTCATCAGTAGTTTTAGTTGCTCATTTGGAAGCTGAGAAAAGTTTGTCTCAGGTCCCGCCCACTATGCAACACAACTGGTTATTTAACTGCTTCAAGTGCCTGAACGTAATTCACTTTCTGTTGTTTCTAGTTGCCATGTGGCTGTGAATCACTTTCTGTGTGGGTACAGCTTTAGGCTCCTGGAGGTTCTCATCTATATCACATATTATGTTGCCTAGCAACCACCTCTCAACAGGCTATAATGACCCATTTTTAGCAGTTATACACCTAAATTACCTTTCACGTGCATTATACCACTTTCACTGCACAACAATAACATTTAAGTTGTTGCCCATATGTTATTGTGAAGCAAAACTTGAATAATACATGATATATTATGAAGAGAATTTATTCTAGGAGTGGACTTAAATTATATCTAGGAAAATAAGCAAATATGTTTAGTTAACATGAAATCCATGCCTGATCTTGGATGGAGTATTAGTGGAGAATGATTTCAGTGTGGGGAATGACCCTAGACCTTTTCTGCATTTCCATATCTTCTATTGAATTCTACGAGAACATATCAGCACAGGTAAAGAAATTTAGTTTTTCAATCATCTAAGCAATATTTTGATGAAGAGATAATGAACTGGACATGTGAATGAATTGTCTACTTCGCTTCATTTGAAATCGACAGCGTGCCTGGAGTGCATTGCCCACTTATGCTTAGAACAGGATACAATTAAAATGAAAACAGATTCTTGTTTCCATGCGACAGGTTTAGATTTTCTTACATTTGTATCAAAAATATTTATTTGAGATATCAAATGTGAATATTTTATGGCACAAGGTTCTTAAGAAAAAAAATAATAATCACATTTGGATATTGATTTTTAGCAACCATTGCTTGAACCAAAAAAGAGGGGGAAAAAGCAAAACAGATGGCTAGCGCAGTTGCATCTTGACTCGAGCCAGAAATAGAACAGAGAACACACAAAATGTCATTTTTACTTGTGGGGATAAAATGACAGGAAGAGCAGTGTAAGAAGCAAGGCTAAAAGCATCAAAGGGAGAGGAGATTATTATTAATTCAGCCTCTTCTACTACATACTTGGAGGTCACAAAGAATTCAAAATTTGACAGTGAATACAATTCAGCCCTCTTTTTAATGTGTCTTGCAAAAATTAGACTTTTTTTTTTTAGGTTGTAGTAATAATTGCTTGTGGGATTATTTTTGAGTTTTAAAAATTCTGATTGCATTTTCTCAGGGCAAGTCTAAATATTTTTATCATTCACAGACCTTTTACATTTATTGATGTTCTAGGATTTTTTTTTGTTTTTTGTAGAAGACAAAGAGTGAATTGCTGCACATACTGGGCAACCTGGAAAAAAAACTGCAGACAGTTTTTATGATAAAGTGCAGGCTGCCCACTTCCATCTGTTTTCCTGCTGGCATCAAGAGTACCACCTTTTGTTATTCATTTAGTGACTTATCGTGCTTTAGTAGTACTTAGCTGATTCACTGACTGTCCCCAGTGTACAGTACATGTTCTTACCCATAGCAACATATCTGCATTAAGAATTATTGTCTTTGTAATATAAAGTATCCATGTAATAACAAACATAGTAGGTCTTTTGGTGGTAATCCAGTCAGCAGAAATGAATGCACCTGCCAAACAGACTTGGAACCACCACAGGGAGAGAGAGAGGGAGAGAGAGAGAGAGAGAGAGAGAAATGGCGCCTCGATGCTGCTCTCACTGAGGCAGTGTTTAGAGCCGGTTAGAGAGATTCAGTAAGGGGCAGACAAAAGGAAAAAAACATGGTGAACACAAGGAAAAGCTCACGGACTAGGAGCGGTCCCTTCATCTCCTCGAGGACTAGGTCGTCGTCGAGAAACGAGCGAAACTCTGAGGAACATGTAAGCCGGTTTCTTTTCTTTGCCGGCGAGCTAGCTGCCTGGCTGGCTCCGCTAGTTTGGCTAGCTGGCTGCTAGCCTTGGCCTCAAGGTGCTCCACATAATGTATTATTCACAGCACAATACGAGCAGAATCGACACTGACACCAACACAGTCACGCAGATACATAGTGCAAGACATGAATGCGGCTAGTCATTTGCGTGTCCTTCGCACTGAACGGATTGTACAGCTGTCAGATTACAAGCTAGCGATATGAACTCCTGGCTAGCCTCAACTTGAGTTCCCTTTGTGTTTGGCAATTTTAACCGGCTGACTTGGTCCACCATTGTCACCATTTATTAGCCCTCCCAATAAAGACAGTTAGGATTTTGACTCAAGGCTGTTGGCTCTACTATGTGTCGCCATCCTCGAAGTGTCAGCTTACTTATTTTCTCACATATGAAGGGAGAAAGCGGTAGTCAAGCTAGCATTTGTAGGTTATAGCTAGCCCAGCAGCTAGCTTACAGTGGGGGGAAGGGAGTCCCAGGTTCACAACAGTTGGCTGGCTCGGGTCCGTATTTAGCAAGTCTGAACTTGGTGAACTTTCAGTTATAAATGACCCATAGACCCACGGGCAGGTTGGTTTTTACACTATCCGTTTGAAACACACTCGTTGAGTTAAATCTTCCCATGTGTTCTTCGAAAGAACGATTTGATAAATGAGCTTTAGATTTTACTCCCGATCGCCCGACCCTCAAGCTGCCTGACAGGCTTTGTTTCAAAATGTAAACATTGTGATTATGCAAGACAGGAAGGTTTGTATTTCCGTTGTATTTACGATTATTACGGCACTTAACACAGACAAAGAATTAATTTCACCAATAGGAAATATCTGTTGATTGCTGTTAGCTCATTCCCGAGTTTTAGTGGTTTGTTTGACGAGTGGTGGTGGTACGTCGCAGACTTGTGGGTCATCAAATTCGACTAATCACTGGCTCAGGTCCAGACCAATTGATGGTACCTGACATTGCACTGTGTGAATCTAAAGCTGCATTCTGTGTAACAGAGTTTGTACTTTCCCACTTTTTATTTACATTACCATATCATAAGAAGTCGGTGTAGTGTTGTACTCCATGCAGCCAGCCATTTTACTCTGTTGGCTACTTGTTGACCTTGTCAGAACTTGTCAGAACCGACTCTCCTGCTGTGACAGTGTTTGCAAAGTGATTCACATGTGGAAATGATTTCATGGTGCATCTCTTGGGGTGCCTCCATGCATTTCTTCACTTCTGGTACATCCTGAATTTTACAGTCTGTCTGCATCTATCTATCCACCCAGTTAGACAAACCCCACTGTCAGCACTGCAGACAGTTGCCTATGACAACAGTGAGATATGCTCACATATCAGCGGGGAAGTTAAGCTGTGAAGGGCATGAGCATCAAGGGCATATGTCTGGTTGGTGCTGTGCTGAGATTCACGGGGTACATTGAGGAAGTGGGTTCAGGGTGTCTTGTCTCATGACAGTCCTCTATTCTGGATTTGACACTTGCCGATCTTGTTTTCTTCTGTCTTTGATTTTTTTTTTCCCCCCCATAAAATATATTTTTACTTAATATTCAGAGAGACTTTGTATGCAGAAACTTGTGAAATGTTCTGTCTGTATTTGTTATCCTCTTTTTCCTTTCCTTGTTTTTTCTGATTGTGTGTCACAGTTTTGCCTTCACTCCCCTAAGTTCTGGTGTTATGTGTGTGTTTGTCCAACAGAAGGAACCCAGCAGTGATGCGAGCAGTCCCAGCAGTCCACGGTTTGCACCGCCTTCCAAGCGCACACGGCGGCAGACTGCCTCTGAGCCAAGCTCCAGTGATACCTCCCCGTCTCCTCAGACTAAGGGCCAGAGGGTCAGCTGGGGCATTCCTACCTACTGCACAAGGTCAGCTCTTGGCCTAGTTTTTTTTACATACATAAATTTAAGCCAGAGTTGTTCAAGATGGATATTTTGTGACTCTGGCTGTTAAATCAGAGTTCCATTGTTACATGTCATGTTTTAGTGCTGAGTGATTAACCAAATTTGAAATTATGATCATTTATGATCTTGGCTTCCGACAGTTATGAAGACAAGATCATTTGGATAAAACAGTTACTTCTTTTTGCATTAATTTTGCGTACTTTTTTTTATACAATTGTCTTTGTTTATTTTCTTCTTTAAGAGTTATTTCTTTCTATATTTTTATTTTTTTTTACTATTTTTCTTTAATACTTTTTCCCTCTATTGTCAACCATACTTTTTTTTTTACCCTTCCCTAAAAGCTCAGACTCACTTGCTGTTTAGTTCAGCTCTAGCTGAGATGACCAAAAGAGAGCCTACATAGATCTGTTAAGAGGAAGAAAATCTTATAAGGTTTCCATAGGTGAACTTGGGGATGGGTTATTAGAAGTTGTCCTTGTATTTAAGGGTCTTTCCTTTGGCCACTTGGCTCGTGGCTAGCTTGCAGGTCTCACAAGCTAGTCACTGCACCTTGGGGCTCCCCATTAGAGGCAGACTGGTAGCTGCACTCATGACACAGGCTTTACCTGTGTCACCCACAAGCTCTACCTGTTTGTTTTGTTTTGTTTTTTTCTTATTCATGGAAATCCCTAAAAAAAAAAAATCCAGGTCACAGTTATCAACTAAAATAATTGTGAGAATGATTTTTGGTGTAATCCTGTAGCCTTGTTGTGGATTGTGATCAGAAACACTTCATCCTAAGCTCCTAAGCAGTAATATGTGTGATTGCCATCTTATGTGCAGCTGTCAAACATATTTTCTCTTTGTTGTTCTGTTTTACAGGCTGTCGTCTCGCATCATGCAAAATGGGCATGGTAAAGTATTGTTTCCCCCATTTTATCCCTGTTTAAATAATAATCATCTGGGGAGCATATGATTAAAAAAATACCAATTTTAATTGAATCTTCTGTCTATGCTGCAGCCCATATGAGTCACCGGAATGAGGAGAGCGGAGGGGGAGATCACTCTCATATGAATGGCCATGTGGAGCTGAAGAGGAGCTGTCGGGTGAAGAAGAGCCAATTTGAACACCTCAATCAGAGCCTGCTGTTTGACCAGCTGGTCAACAGGTAGCTTCAGGCAGTCATACTGTTGACATCGTTCTTTGCAACAGTGCTTTGAATAAGCTGGAAATGTGGTTAACTGGTTCATCAGATACTTTATTCATTTTGGAAAATATGAAAATGGATCCTAAAAAATTCATCATATTAAATAGTATTTGTATGCTGAGTGTTGTAAGTTGTCACAGGGGTTTATTGGTTCAAGGTTTAAGATGAAACATGAGTAGAGAGAAAAACATTTTTGAGATTCTGTACTCTGAAAAGACAATACACAAAGTTGTAAACTTGTTTCTCATTCTGTGTTGGTTTACGTGTGTGCAGCACCGCTGAGGCTGTTCTTCAGGAGATGGACAACATCAGCAGCATCAGGCAGAATCGTGAGGTGGAGCGCCTTCGCATGTGGACTGGGGAAACTGAGGAGGTGAGCGAAGCAGTGGAGCACCACACAAACCAGGGTTTGAAAAGTACCACTGCCTGATGATGCAAGGTGAATGCAAGTGTTGGCATTAAGGCTCTTCTCTTTCAGGAAAACATGGACATGTATTCACGGGTGAAACGCAGGAAATCCATGCGTAGGAGTACTTTCAACATGCCCGCGCATCACAAAGTCATGGGCAAAACGGAGCAAGAGGAGGAAGAGGAGGAAGGAACGGAAGGTCAGTTTCCTATTAATGTTCTGCTTATGAATCAGCGAAGCAAGCAAGAGATCACGAAGTCATTATGAAGTACCTCATCTTAAACCGAATTAATCGTAAAAAAATTGGATTGCTTAGTGTACTAAATAATATTTTAAAAACGCTGTATTCTGAATTTTTAAAATGGTACTTTTGGCTTTCAGAATCTCATGGTGAGGAAGAGGAGGAAGATGCAGAGGATGATGATGATGAAGATGATGAAGGAGATGAAGCAGAAGAGGCAGGGGAGGAAAATGACAGACCGTACAATCTGCGGCAGCGTAAGACAGTGCAGAGATATGAAGCACCACCTATTGGTAAATATATTTTCTGTATTTTTCTTTGAGCATCCAAATTGGTTTTAAATGTATTTTAAACAGGAAAAAAAAATCACAGTAAGTGGAAATGATACCAAAGTGTAACCACTAATAATTTTTTGTTTGCCTTTTTTCAGAGCCAGTGAACAGAAAACAGAGCAACCCCTCACTTTTTGACACCCACAGATCCCCAGCAAGGAGAAGCCATATAAGGTGGGCAGAAAAACTGAAAATCCCAAATCTGATGCTAAACATATTATTGTCTTTTTCATAAAGAGCTTTTCACTAGTATGAGTAATGTGCTCATAAAAAAAACAAGGAATTCCTCTGAAAAGGAATGTCAGTGTGGAGTGATACAATTCTGAATCTTGATTTGTCACGCCTCTCCAGAGTGAAGAAACATGCCATTCACAGCAGTGACACCACCTCATCTTCTGATGAAGAACGCTTTGAGCGCAGAAAAAGCAAGAGCATGACTCGGGCCAGGAACAGGTGATGACTGCTGCTTTCGTTCTTCTTCCCTCAGTGTTTTTTACTACTCGGATGTACTCACTTATTTCACTTGAATTTGTTGCAACAGGTGCTTACCCATGAATCTGACGGCCGAAGACCTGGCTAGTGGGGTGTTGCGTGATCGAGTGAAAGTGGGTGCAAGCTTGGCTGATGTGGATCCAATGAACCTTGACCCCTCAGTGAGTGAAAATACTGCTAAGTTCCAAAACAATAATAGAACACAGTTTAGCCTGAATACTTTGGGTTCATCAACATTTATAGACACAACTAAACAACCTACTATTTGAATATGATTGGCAGGGAACAGTAAATTATTAAAAAAGACATCTGATCTAAAACGTGACCTATTATGCTTTTCCTTATTTAAGGTGGTGGATTGTCATATTAAACATAGCCACCATTTCCATTAAAAAGCTCAGTGTGTGGACACACTTAGAATGCACTTAGACTTCAGGCTGCTCTAATAGCCCGTTTCCACTAGTATCTACTGGACCAAATGTGACTCGACTCTGTTTCGGTGGTTTTCCATTACAATCGAACATCACATAATTTTTGTGCAGTCATTATAGCCACGTGGCTGAAAGTCCTGTGACGTCATTTGTATTTGACACGAATGCCACAATTGAGACGACGGTATACCTGCAGCTCGGTGTATGACTTTTTGTCAGACTCGGGGACCACGGTGTTGTTTTCCTTTAGATATTTCCCTCGTTGCCGGGTTTCAATAATGGGGTTTTAGATATTTGTGAAGGAGACGCTCTCATGACTCATCAAGTGATGCCACCGACATCAGTAGCATGCAGTCTGTTGACGTCACATTTATGGGATGTCTTTTAGAACGCTCTGAGTAGGTACTAAAATACCTGGTACTGGGTACTACTACCTAATGAAAAACCAGGTTGAGCCATTCCGAGTTGACCCGAGTAAATACTAGTGGAAAAGGGCTATAAATGTCCCATACAATTTTTTTTTTTTCTACTCTGGGGTCTGTATGAGGACAGTGAGAAGGGATATCCTTCATTTGTTCAGCTCCATCTCTGAGCACAGAAACTCCACCTTGTGATTTTCAAATCTTTTGTTTGCAAGAAAGAGCCCACTAGAAGAAAGGTGGCTTAAAATCAGGAAGAGCGGTACAGCACTTGCTTCCGACATTGGATAAACTGACTTAAAATATGTCTGTGGTTGTGTGTGTCTTCTCCCTAGGTAAGATTCGACAATGTGGGTGGCCTTAGTAATCACATACAGTCACTAAAGGAAATGGTGGTATTCCCTCTGCTGTATCCTGAGATCTTTGAGAAGTTCAAGATTCAGCCTCCCAGGTGAGAACTTATTGCAACAATGTAAGGTTACTCAGTTCCAAGTTATGCTGTTTTCTAGCAAAAAATAGGATTGTTACTTTAATGATGATATTATATTTATGCCTTTTGTGCACGATAAAAGAAGTGTAAGCACTATTTGAAGTTGGTTAAGAGAGCATAAAATTGAGTTATCCCAACAATTTACAGCTTGAAGTACTATTAACATCAAATATTGATCAACCACAGGGTGAGAATTTCCTTTATGTAGTCACTTTAGAGATGAATCTAAAAAGTGGTGAGCTGTAATTATCACATAAACTAAGGTCCTATTCTCTCCCTGTTCTTTTTAGAGGGTGTTTGTTCTATGGCCCACCAGGCACAGGAAAGACCCTGGTTGCGCGGGCTCTTGCCAATGAGTGCAGTCACGGCGACAGGAAGGTTTCTTTCTTCATGAGGAAAGGAGCTGACTGCCTCAGCAAGTGGGTTGGTGAATCAGAACGGCAGCTACGCCTGCTCTTTGACCAGGTAAACCACTGCAACAGCACTCTGATGAGGTGAAAGATAATCCATAATAATAATCCATGTAAACAGTTGTTTCTGATGGCATGTTTTCAGTTCTTCCAGTTCTTTCTATTTAAACACAGGTATAGCTAAGGAGTGTAATCGTTTATTGGGTGAGTTAAGTAAGCTTGACTTTGGTCTTGTGTATGCTTTTGACCAGGCTTACCTTATGAGGCCATCCATAATTTTTTTTGATGAGATTGATGGTTTGGCTCCTGTTCGCTCCAGCAAGCAAGACCAGATACACAGGTAAGGCCAATGCGATTGTGACGTGTCATATTCAAAGAGGCACAGCTGCTTCATATAAATGTAAAGTTTTTTTGTAAAGCATACCCATGTAGCACACATATTCTGCCATGTTGGCAGTCATGAGCACAACAACACGAAATACCTAACCTA
Organism: Benitochromis conjunctus; assembly: GCA_015052645.1. Lineage (NCBI taxonomy): Eukaryota > Metazoa > Chordata > Actinopteri > Cichliformes > Cichlidae > Benitochromis > Benitochromis conjunctus. The sequence goes on along the minus strand of VOQK01011250.1, from coordinate 38,366 downwards.
TACTACACTGCTGTACATTAGCAGCATGTCTGAATGTGCAGTTCCAAACTGCTGCTGCTTTTTTTAAAATCTGCCAATAGGTGGCGTAGTTTTTCTAAAACTATAGGTTCCAAACTGCTGGCATTGTAGCTCCAATTGTAAATGAAATTTACTGGATCTGTATTTTCCTGCTTGTCGTCAACAAAATTTGAGTTTCATTTGAGCCTTGGTCACAGTAGTAGTGGAAATCAGGAGATTTAAACCACTGAATCTGAACTGTGCGTGGGTTAAGAAGCCTTTTATGTAAACACAGCTTGAAGTTGATCCTTGCTTAAACAATTGCCTGCTAGAAAATTAAATATTTGTAACTGTGAAGAGTGCCATTTAAACCACAGTTTATTCCAAAATGTGAAGAGTGTGTATGCCTTATAGAAGCTCTCCTTTTTCATCCATTCTGCCAAGCTTTAGTCAACAGGGAGCAAGCACAGTTGCTCTTCGCACCACACTATTTTATTCAGTATGGCTGTTTAATGGACCAAATCTTTGTACCATTTGCAAAAATAAGGCCTTGTTAATTTAGTTTGTACCAACTCATGACCCGTGTCAATACTGATTCAAACAGTATTTGGCTTTCATATGAAGGTGTGCATTTGCATAATATGTTTTAGAGCCATGCATGTAGAAAATTTATTTTGTTGTTGTATAACTGTCTGGCAGTTTTTGTAAGTGCCTCCTTTTCTTTGCGCAGTTCTATTGTGTCAACTTTGCTGGCCTTGATGGACGGCTTGGACAGTCGAGGGGAGATAGTGGTCATTGGTGCTACAAACAGACTTGACTCTATCGACCCGGCACTCAGGAGGCCTGGACGCTTTGACCGGGAGTTTCTGTTCAGCCTGCCCGATAAGAAGGTAAGAAACATCAATACTGTATACAGTGGAAGTGTGTGCACAGTTGTTTCAGTGACACCCAGCTGGAGATCCAAAATAATGCAAACATAATTAGTCTTTTACTCATAAGTCCTGTGACAAAATTAGTACACACAGCCCTCTGGCTATTAAAAATCTCCTCTGTTTTTAATTTTTCCCCTTCTCCTCAGTGTTTGATGTTTTGAGTTAAGCATGTGGCAAAGCAGATGCTCATTAGCCTTCTAGAAAATTAAAATTCAATCTCAGAAGTTTAATTTTTTTTTCCATATGTAATTGCTTTATTTAGCTCTTAGAGGGTGGGCAGCATAAAACAATGTTGCATGTGAGTAAAAGTGACAGTGAATCAGATGATCAGAACAGCGCAGGTGACTCCTCCCCGTTGGGTCTGTCTAATGGGCCGTCTTGCATCGTTTGTCCACACAGTAGGATCACTGGTAATCAAAGGCTAATCTGCAAGCCAGTGGTGGCTTCTCACCAGTAGTAAGCTCTGAATGATTAGAGGGTGGGGAAAAAACCCCTCTCTCTTGTGCAAAAGTGAGTCTTTTTACATGTTTTAGTTCTGCTATGTTCCGGTATTGCCCAAGCTTGGCGGCTTCATGAAATCCATCTCAGTGATGTCGGTTAGAATAGAAAGGTAGATATGATGAAACATGATGAAAACCCTTGCACTTTATTCACGATAAAAACCACTTTGTTCTCATTGCCCGATCATCAAAGCGGAGTCCTGTGGAGATGTTGCAGTGAATTGTAGGGCGTAGCTTTGGCAAACGTTTCAGCTGAACTCATTCATGCACTTGGCTCTGTTTTGATCTTTCTCATTAAATTGTCAGTTCTAGATAGTGTGACGGATGCTTACATTTAATAGGTGTATTTATGATGTGTTTTTCTGGGTTTCTTACCTCATGTTTTTGCTCCTTGTGTTTTATTTATTTGTTTTGTTTTTTTTCCCTGTTCACTACTCTCTCTTCAGGCCAGAAAGCACATTTTGGAGATCCACACACGGGACTGGAATCCCAAATTGTCTGAGCCATTTTTAGATGAACTTGCAGAAAAATGTGTCGGTAAGAGTGATGTTTAAGTATAAAACATTATGCCAATTATGAAAATGAGTGCAGTTTGTAGTTTTACTTTAAAGCTCCAGGTGTTCAGGTAGAACTATAGAAGACACTGAAAAATTTTCACCAAGCAGTGGCAGCAGCTCATGGTGGCTGTGCCAAAAGAGCCTGTGTAAAAAACCTAATTAAGAAAGCAAATGATTCACTAAGCCTTGTTTTTCTCTTTCTTCCAGGCTACTGCGGTGCTGACATCAAAGCACTTTGCACAGAGGCAGCCTTGATGGCGTTGCGCCGCCGCTATCCCCAGATCTATGGCAGCAGCGTCAAACTGAAGCTGGATGTCGCCTCCATCGTCCTGGGGCCTGGCGACTTCAGCAAAGCAATGAGGACAATTGTCCCAGCCTCCCAGAGGGCTTTGGCTCCCCCAGGCCGAGCCTTGTCCCCAACCCTCAGGCCCCTGCTGGCCACTTCTTTCTCCTTGGTGCTGAAAGCTCTGCTTCGAGTCTTCCCCCATGCTCAGTGTACTGACAGGGACAACACACACGGTAGGCGTCTGGACCACAGATACCTATGGTTTCAATTCTGTCATGTGTTTTCCTTTTCTTTCTGCTGGTTTTTTAGTTTCTTCCACTGTGACTCTTGCTCTTATCTCTCTTGCCACCTGTCTCTCTTGTTAGTTTGTTTTTCCTGTTGGCACTTTGTAGTATTTGATTATCTCTATCTCGTTCCCCAACCTTATTACCAAAGTGCTTTGTATCGCCCTCACACAGTGAACATAGAATCTGTAGTGAAACATCCCCCCTGTGTATGCAGAAGTGATGGCACAGAGATTGGATAACTAGTCATCCTGTGAGCACTTCAATAACTCAACTCCCACTCCAGTCAACAGAAGAGTGTTTACAGCAGATTAGGCTTGATGCAACACTCGACCAGTTGGAGTTGCTTGTAGGAATCATACTTCTAAAAGCCATTAATGACATGAAAATCCCATAGCGGTGTACGATGTTAAATGGCCTAAACATCTCTAGCTAATAAGCAGATTTGCTTTATTAAATTTTTTATTTTCTTGTTGTATTTGCCTCATTAATATCAGCAGCAGTACTACTTTTCAGAAGCACGTTTTTATATACCCGTTTGCCATCAGTATACTGAATAAAGCCAGGAAAAGTGAGAAGCCACATGTGTACATGGTCAATGTTCTTCACAGTGCTAGGCGGTGACAATCATCTGCTAGAAGAGGACCTATATAGCGACGATGACAATGAGGACGGCTCTGCTTCCATTTATGAAGTCCAGCCTGCTGCATCCCCAAAGAGTCAGCTCACCTCTTCTGCAATGCACAGACCCTTCCTCCATTTCTCCTCGTGAGTTCTCCAAAGATGGCTTTTATGGAAACTTTTTTACAAACTTGTGCACAGGCGCTTGTGTGTCATTACTCCACTGATAACCAACAGACGGAATGACTGTTGTGTCAGAAAAAAAACATGGTTTAACACAGGATGGCATTTAAAACCTATTTGGATAAAGAAACTTCACAGACTGTTCTACAGAACTGCATTTTCTAACGCTGGAATTACAATAACTTTGTACAAACAAGTGCTATCGGTCCTCATTTTTGCCTTTTAATTTGTGCTACGTTAGCTCCAGTAATCCTTGAAATATCTTCTTAGACAAAGGCAACCTCTAAGGCAACAAATATACAGTAACTCAGTTGCTCCACCGGGAGCATTTATTAACAATCCTCAGCTGTAGAGTCAAAGGGGCTAGATCAGAGGAGAGGATGAAAGAGGAAACCGAAGGTGATAAGACGACTCACAAACCAGAATTGCTATTGCAGTTTCTATTCAGAAAAGTAGACGGGCAAAGGAAATAAAATGATCAAGTACTTGGCCTTTGACTTTTCGTTAACTTGATCCATTTGATAAACACATTAAGCACTTATCAAGCTTCTTGCTTTCAAGCTGTATAAAATTTGCTCGCACTGTGTGTTAGATGCACATAGGAAAAGCCCCTGAAGGCATGTCTAGATTTGTAGATTAATGGCACCTACTGGATTGAATGCAGGCAAAGCCATGCTTAAGTGGCTTATTGGTGTTGTTATCAAACGACTGTGCTGCAGTTGGACAGATTTTGTCAGAACTCTGTTTCAAAAACATGTGTCCTCGAGGTTGAGTACAGATAACAATTACTGCAGAAGTAGAACTCATGTAAAACTGAGATAAGGGAAGAGTCCCAGTCATTTTTGCCTTGCTAAGCCATCAAGTAAAATGCAGAATAGGATTACTAAGATTGTGTTCCTACACAAACCTTGAAAACAACAATAAGCTGCAGCAAGTGGGCATGTTGCCTTGTGCATGGACATATGGTCGGTATATTTCAGTCTTCTACAAAATGTGTTCACAGCTGGATGTTTGCAAAATCATACCGAATTCCTGTTGTTTTTCCTCTGACCACTCTTCTTCATGTGTGGCTCATTCTGTCTGCATCACGTGTGTGTGGGATTGCTTTTACATAAAATGCCAAAGATTCGTTGCAATTAAAAGCAACCCTTACAGACTCAGACTAAAATCAGCCGTAGCTTTTACAGCAAGTGCACAAAAGTGAAAAGAGAACAACAGGGCTTCTCCTGTGACGAGGCTTTTTAAATGACTGGAGGACTGTTGTACTGCACTCATATAGTGATAGATGATACACTAACTATGAACTCCCATCTGCCTCTAGCTCTGCCCTCCAACAGCCCACAGCATACCGGCCTCGTCTGCTCCTGGCAGGGGCCCCGGGCTCAGGACAGAGCTCCCACTTGGCCCCTGCCTTGCTGCACCACCTGGACAAGCTACCAGTACACCGCCTGGACTTGCCCACTCTCTACTCCGTCAGCGCCAAGACGCCAGAGGAGTCCTGTGCTCAGGTAAAGAGCAAACGCATACCGATGCACTGAGAAGGTGCAGACATGTATTTATTTCACTGAAGCTGTTTTACTGTGGAAACAGAATTTGGAGACAGTAGACAATCTGCTGGCTTCTACAAATCTTATTTCCATTTCTTCAGATTTAGGAAACATTGTTTGCTTGACCATTTCCCCTGTAGGTATTCCGCGAGGCCCGCCGGAGCGTGCCCAGTGTAGTATACATGCCACATATCTCAGAGTGGTGGGACACAGTAAGTGATACTGTGAAGAGCACCTTCCTCACCCTGCTGCAGGATGTGCCCTCTTTCAGCCCTGTCCTTGTCCTCGCCACAGCTGAAACCCACTACTCAAAGCTGTCAGATGAGGTAGGAACGCACACACAAACACCTGTGCTGACATTTTGAGATTTTCCTTGAGGCTTGCACTCTTTTTTTCTTCTTTGCTGTAGGTGCAGTTTTTTTCATTATATGAAAGAGAAGATTGTTAACCCAGTGTCCTTTTTATATGGTGTTGGAGGTTAAAGCATGATTTGAAAGGTTTTTTTTTTCTTTGCTAAGCTGTAATGCTAGTGCAAACAGGGCGTCACAGTAAATGTCATCTGCTCCCACAGAGTTTTTATTTACTTTGGCTCTATCACCCGATGACCACCACACCTCAGCCAACCTCTCAGAGCAGTCAGCTGAGGGGAAACACTGAATCCCTAATCATCAGTCATAATCACTCTCGTAACAATTTATTTTCCCCCTGCGGTAACCCAGTTTTGGCTTTTTTTTCATGATCGATTGTGTTAACTTGCTCAATCAGAACTTAGAGATATGAAAAATAAAAAGCAAAAGAAAATATTAAAACAAAAAGAAACATTGGTGATAAAATTAAGGCAGCAGAGCCTGCAAAGAATGAAAGACTGCTTCATTTTGTACAAAATCGTCATTATTTTAATTTTAGAACTCCATTCATTGTGTTTGTTTATATTGGATTAGGTCTGTCCCATAGTGAGGGGCATGTGGGAATATTATTATTATTTTTTTAGATAAAACTAAAACAATACTGTGAGTGCGAATGGTTGTCTGTCTATGTGTGTTAGCCCTGCGACAGACTGGCGACCTGTCCAGGGTGTACCCCGCCTCTCGCCCCAAGACAGCTGGGATAGGCTCCAGCACCCCCCGCGACCCTGAAAAGGATAAGCGGAAGCGAATGGATGGATGGATCTTAAACTGGCAGCACTGACGACAACGCTTGAATTTCTATTGCTGATGACACAGAGACTTTGCCAACCAATGACTGATGAGGAAAAAAAAAACCCCAAAAAGCCAACAGGGAGTCCTTACTCCCACCCAAGCATTCAAGGGAAAATGCTGCATTTTAGAGCAGTCTGAAAAACTAAATAATCAAACTTTGCACCCCACACTGTGCCCCTGTCTGCACTGTTTTCTGACTGTAAATGAACATTTAGACTATATGTGTGATGATTAATGGTTGACAGACAGATGAATATTGTTGCTTAACACTTGCGGCTTTATTTACTCTGAGAAAATACTTCATAGCTTGACAGTGCTGACCACTGACATTTTCACTGCTGGAAATTAAATGAGGCCTCATTCTCAGCTGTAGCAACCTTAATGGATTGACTTTTCTTTAAATGATGTGAAGATTGATTTCTTTGAAATATGCTGCACTGGAAGTGACATTTCCACTAAGCACTTAAGATAAGCTTTAGTTTGTAGGTGTGTTTTAGCACACTAGTTTTGAATATATATATAGAGAGAGAATAAATCCATGTTGTGGTGTAACCAGTGACATAAATTGACTGACAGATTATTTATGATGAGCAGGTTTTAAGTTTCTAATAGTTTTCAGACTGCTCTAAGATGACTCTAAATGGTGGCTAAAGTCATCAAACAAAATGTAAGAAATCTGAAAGTAACTAAAAGCAGTCATTCCTGCTGCTGCTAGAGAGTGTTCCTGTTGCACTGCTTGTATCTACAGGCTTGCTTTGAAATCTTTGAAATCCTACAATGGGAACATAACGAGTACATGAGTTGGTTCCACTGATTGGGAGTATTGTTCAGGCTATTTAAAAGCTTGTTTCATCTACTAATTAGACCTATTTGCTGGATTTGTTTGCTTTATCAATCATTTTTAGGCACGGACATGCTGCAATCTATGGCGCTTTAAGTGATTTGGCTATCTCCGAGAGTGTTGTTTCTCTCTCTGGCACGGAGAACACAGTGACAGCTGCTGTCTCAGCTCCAAGCCTCAGCAGGGAATGGGTAGGATCCCTCCCCAGCCAAAACTGACACTGCAGGCTTGGGTCCAACTACATAACTTCCCTCCCTCCCTTAACAGCCGTTCAGCCTGCAAAGACTGACTCCCTTTTCTATAAAAGTAGAAGGAAAATTTGCTCCAGGTTCAACATGTTTTTCACGTTGAACCTGGAGAAGAGAGTGGAGAGAGATGGTGACATCCCTCAATATCTTCGCTAAGTTGTAACACCCTTTGGCTGTGTCTTTGAAGCATTGCTATACTGTTCAAGTGCATAATAACTGTATCGACAGCCTGTAGAGTGTGAATTTTATCCACTGCTGATTGACCATAAAAGCATGATTAATAATGCATTGGTAATGTGGTTGCAGTGCCAAGGAGCAATAAATACAATGTAGTAACACTTATGTCTTGTGAGATGGATGATGAGGCGTAGTGATGTTTGTACAGTGCGTCATTCAGCCAGACTTGAGTTGCAGTGGTTTTGCTGTTCTGATAGACACACATTTGAGGTTTGGCTGTAAAGGCTAGTGTTGGGTGATACGCCGCAATAGCACAGTTACTGATAAGACATCGAAAGTGAACAGCAAATCTGGCCTGCTGCTTCACATTTGCACAACCGATGCATGACTGTGGAGAGAGGGTTTCAGATGTCTTGACACTGACCTCTTCAGTTGCCTCTTCAATACACACCACTCTTTGGTGTCATGCACTATGTATGTCTCCAAAAGCAAAATCATCACTGACCATTGTTCCTCAGTTCATGCTAAATGTTCACTTATCAAAGCACGACAGTGTGTGCACTGGCAGAATGAATTGTCACTTCCTATTCGTCTATTTGCTTCTGCTTTTCTGGGACTGGGTCACAGTGGCAGTAGGCTAAATAAAGTAAGCCAGCAAAGCCTCTCTCTCAACCATATCGTCCAGCCCTTTTTGGTGATGGCTAAAATTTAATCCCTTTGGCATGTCCTTCCAGTTATTTGTGCAGCTACCTCTACTGACTCGTTTCAGAGCAAAGCAGCCTCGATTCATCTCGGAGCTCCTTCAGGATGTGTGAGCTCCTCGCTCTCCTGCTCTTTCAGTAACTACACAAAACTCATACCAAGCTTGAGAGAGAGAGTTCACAGGTGGGATTCAGAATGCAGTGCAGTGAATGAAAAGCTTCTGCTGATGCAACACATTCACTGTCCATTTTATCGCCATCTGAGCTTCAGTGTTTCAGTTATCCATTACTCTTGCAGATTTCTCACTTTTATTCCCGAGACGCCTTGTAGTAGGTAGGGATTTGGGAATTTGCTTCATGTTAGCCAGCATGAATGTGATTGTACTAAATAAAGCCTTTAATGTATTGGAGATGGAGATAAGTGGCTCCGTAACCATGAAGTGAAAGAACAGTGATAATGGAAACCTACGTGTCTCTTGTACACACACACAAACTTTTCATGTGATTCAATTTGTATGGTTTGCAAACATTGATTTCCAGCTACAAACTTTGAAAGTTCTTGTGTAAACCAGCTCAAAATCTCAACATCCCTAATTTGAGTCTATAGAGAATAGGTATCCACTTTTGTTTTACAGGCTTTATAGCCAGTAGGCATTCCCCAATTTCTTTATACTTTCCACCCTCCCTTCCTATATAAGCATTCATCTGTCTACACATTACTGCTCTCTCTCCTGGTGTTAACACACCTGCAGCCTTTATCATAATAAAAATACTGTGAATCATTACCTGCTGGGTGCTACGTGCATGATCTCTTTCTGGCTCTCCTACTGTTTTTTACTCAGTTTCTCCTTTTTTAACCTCTTCTGAGGGGAGAGCAAGCAATTCAGAGAGTGTGTGAAAGAAAGACACCAGATAGCGATGCAGAGCGAGCAAACACGCCACAGCTAAGGGTGAGGATCGATGTGAATGACAAATAGCGGGGGAATTATAAAGAGTAAAGTCGGTGCTTTGTCAGCAGCGGGGCATCCTGTTAGGACTGGTGTTCAGCACCATCACAGAGCTGACTTGGGATACAACATCCACGTAAATGTACACATGAGCAGGTCATATGATCTTCTGCGTATGACCTGCCGAGGGACTACAGATGCAAATGAGCCTAAGCTAACTCAACATTTATGTTAATATTGTACATGGTCCCTTTTCAAATAAAATGAATTAATAATAGGAATAATAATGACGCTCTTACTTGAGGTCTTTTGACTCCGAGCGTGGATTGTTTGTGATGATAAAAGGTTCTGCTTTAGGCTAAGCATTTGGCTATCAGGGAATGAGGTTATTGTGTTTTCAGCCTTTTAAATTTTGGTTTGTTTGTCCTTTTTTGTTAATATTTGCAGTTTAGTCAGCCCTCCTGAATTATACAGGTTGAAACAGCAGTACTTAAGTATGAGTGCACTACACTGGACATAAAATGGAGGCGAGTCGAGCAAATTTAGAGTCTTTAATTGTCGTAAATTTAAATGAAACATTGTTATTGAATCCTGCAGGCTTTGACAGTCTGAGAGGAAAAATATATCAGCAAACAACCATTTAAAGAAAACGCATCAAATCAGACCATGTAACTCATCCATTACAGGGTCTCACGTTTAGCACAGTTTTTTCCATTTCTGTGGTTTTCCATTAGGAAAATTGACTTCAGTTGAATCGTGCAGCATTTTTTATCCACTAAAATCCACCTCAGTGACATTTTTTTCCCAAAACACTGCATAGCTGTTCAGATTCACTGAAGACATCATCTGTAATACTTCATACATCAACTCCGCTGCATTATAATTTAGTGGAGTTGTGGTTGAGAATATTTATGAAACACCTTTTAGTAACATTAGTGTGTATTAACCCATTTTTTTAACACCTCTTATTTACTCTGATTTGCAGTTTTGACAGTTACTCAGGCTGTTTTATAAGATGAGAATTTCCCCACAAGAAAACTGCAGTGTGGTTAAGGTGATGCATTGTCTGCAAACATTGGAAAGTTTGCTGTGTATTGATCGGTTCTATTAGAAATAACAAGTCCCGTTTTCTTTTTTTACCTCTTTGGTTTGCAATTTGGACTTGAATATTTTCCAAATTCATCAGGTCCTGTGCTTAGTTTCTGCTGTGCTCTTTCGTGCATTAGTTTAAAGTGGCAATAGATGAAAAGAGGACTGACATCAACGTCATAATTATTATTTATCATTGGCTTCTGTGTTTAAAAAAAACAACATGTACCTGACAAGCTTCAGTGGAAGCACCTGGTATCAAACTGAAATTAAATGGGATCAAAGTGGAGTATTTTCACATCTGATGAGTTCTGAAACTACTATCTTATAGTTCTCCATGAAAAAGGGCAGGTATACTTACTATGTAGAATAAACATAGTAAGTATACCGGCCTCGCTGGGTGTCATGACACTCATTATTAGACAGGTCTGGCAACAAGGCGTTGTCTTTTTTTTTTTCAGTAACACCTTTCTTTCTTTCTTTCTTTTTTTTAAACCCCCTTTTCTTTTTTAAATACAGGTGAGAAGTATATTCCAGAGGACCTATGGAGAAGTAGTTGCACTGTCCCCTCCGGGAGAAGAGGAAATACGGCACTTCTTCTCTGACCTGCTGTTAGTTCAAGCAGCCAGGCCTCCACCACGCCTCAGGAATGCAGGTATCTATTTATGCATACATAAGTAGATACCATAATGACTCATTTCTTCTGTTAGTGCTAGAGGGCAGTGTTGGCTGGTGTTGACTGCTTGTATTATTCCCTCTCCAGCTTTCAGTTTGTTCAACACTCCTTTTATTTTGGATTAAGTGTAGAGTGAAGGAGCAAATGTTATTTGATTGGTATGTTAAAAACAGACCTCGTGTGTGTGTGTGCGTTTATGTACGTGTGTCCCTATATTCGCAGATCAAAGCTTGTTTGATGTGTTCAGAATTGGTTTAATTTCACCTCAGCAAAAATATGTACAGATGTTAAGGTAATTAGGGTGGTGCACACAAAAGTGTAAGATTGGCCCAGTGTGAAACCTGTGAATCCTGGACATTTCTATTTCTCAGCCACATCAAAATCAGGCCACAGCACCCCTCAATCACATCCCCATCCACCAGTACAATTACCCCCTGCTATTTTCCTGCTGCTCAATCTCAGTGTTCCCAAAGTCTACTGTTCCAGTTCAATATGAGAATGCTGTCCACCGGGGCTTTCAAATGGAAATGGTGTCCAGCATTCATCTTTCGATTCCTCATTGATGCAAACCAGGGGTCCCCTGCTGTACTCGCTCTGTGCTCTTCAGGGGCCCTGCCTTTCTAAGACGGCAGTCTGATTTCCCGCAGAGAGGCCAGCAGAAAAGCACGGGGAGGAATTGCTGTGAGAGGGCCCGGCCGCGATTAACCATAATTAGAATCAGGAGTTGGATTGCTGCTGCTGAGTGAAGCGCCCTTAGGTGCTGTAGAGCCCTCCTAACGATATTGGCTGATGCCTTGGGCAAGTATTGGTACCTCTAGAGACGAAGGGTGAAGATCTGCTTGCCTTGCTTTATCGCTCCGCCACTGGCCAGAGGCTGTTCCTAGGTGTATTTCAAAACCAGGGGAGTTTTTTTTCTTTTTCTTTAGCTAAATTAATCTTTAAACTAGGGATGTACCTTCACTGCTTTTGACATTTATTACTGTTTGTCTTTGGAACAATAATTATTTTACTATTTAAATCTCCAAAGAGAGTATGATGAGCATAGACAGCTACATAGAGCTATGAAACTGTTATTTATTTATTTTTTTATTTTTTTTTCTTCTTCTCTATGACGTAAAAGCAGTAAGAAGCAGGAAAAGGTAACACCCAATTTTTTTAAAAATGGCGTTGGTCAGAAAGTTATTTTCGCCTCAGCGTATCCTTAACTAAAACATGTTCTACTTCACTGGACTAAGTTTGTTTGTTGTTTGCGATGGAATTAAAAGGAAAAGGTCCATAATGACACTGGTGCCTGACTTGTAAACCAAAAGATTTTGTTTAGCAACATTACTTGTGTCGATAGTTGAGCCAAATCCTTTGTGTTTTGTTGCTAAACTAGACACACTCACAGTTCTTAAATGCGTTAAATGGGGGGGGGGGGGGTGGGGTTTTTTTTTTGGGTG
>VOQK01011248.1:10075-21312 GCA_015052645.1 Benitochromis conjunctus | reverse complement strand
TAGATTTTTCCAGACTTCCCATAACAGGGTCCAGCTACATAATATTACCGTGACCTACTTGCATGTAATGACCCCATTAGATGCAGTTATACAGATGGTACTCACATCCAGGTTAGACAACAGCTTCTTGATCATTTTTGGGGAAACACGCATTTCTTGCAGAAAGAAAATGCTTTTTTACATGTTTTTCACAGATAATCGGCATGAGCAAACTCACACGTGACCAGCCTCTGTGATGTGAAGAGGAAACGGACCTGTGATCTGTTAAAAGATGATACAAACAAGCTTAAAGTTGGCCGGCTGGACAACAAGTTAGAACGCCAGAAGCGTAAGCAACTAGATAATTAATATATAAAAGCAGCTCTGTATCGGTTGCATTAACGAGAGAGGCATCAAAGACATTTTCATCCACAATACTCTAGTTGTAGGGTTAACATATTAAATGATTCTGGGCCTAAATGCATTATTAAAACCAAATAAACAGCTTCTAATTTGTTAATGCATGTACACATAGAAGAGGCACTTTTTCCACTGTTAATGTTGGAAAAAGATTGTGTAACGTGGTCAGAAATAAGCTTGCTGATAATGTATTACGTATCCCCTCGATCTGTTTCTCCTGACTCATTTTAGAACTTGGAAATGCAGTAAATGTCTGTGCAAATACTAGGAAACATCCAAATATAAGAAGCAGAACAAATACTTCCGTAAAAACAAAACAAAAAAAAGGCGAGAGAGATTTTAAAAGATTTATAATTTTAAAAACTAAAAACTAATCAGCACCCCCCGCCGACATGAACGCTTAACAGCTTTAATCGTGTTTGTTGAAGAGTTATTTTGATCCTGTAAGTGAAATCTGAATGTGCCGAAGTTTAAAAAACAAAAAAACAACTAACTCACTCTGGGTGTTATATTTATAATCAGGAATATCAGCGTGCTGTGTACACAAACATCACCGGTGTCAACAGTACGAAGAAAAAACCAAAAACTTTCGTTTAGTAGTAATGGCTTTTTTTTTTTTTTCCCCCACAGTGATTTCACATTCAAAATGTTTTAATCAGTGTAATCTTCAACAAGAGTGGTTATGGAGTGAAGGTAGACCAGGACCAGAAATGAGTAATGACATCAAGCTGTTTGTCTGATTATATCTCCTCAAAATTTCCCCTGACAGGTTCACAAATTCCCCACTTCAGATGAAAGCTAGAAATATATGCTGGCTGACAGATGAACGGTGTTACTAAATTACTCACTTGATCTCTATACACCTACACACCTAATAACTCTAACTGACACACACTCGCACACATAAGCACAGAATTGTTTATCCTTGACTTCAGAGGACAGGAAGCTGAGTGACACCGATTACCACAAGACTTTTTCTGACATGTTTCAAATGCTAGTTAGTCTAATACCAACCCCACTCTAGAGTAACAGAAAAACATGTCTGTAATTCAAGTACTTAAGACACGGCCCAAAAAAAGGAAGGCTTGTAAGTGTCTGTCAAACCAGATTTAAGTCCCCACAGTCTAAACACAACCCTGGCCACCAACACTCTGTATGCTTGAGAGCAGGCTGGCATTTGGGGATGTGCTTGTTTCTTGGCGAGAGTTAGACAGGCATCAGCTGGTTACCTTAGATTAACATAAGTCTTCACAGACTGAATCACTAAAGCTCACTTATTATTATTATTATTATTATTATTATTATCATCATCTTGTTTCTATGTGCCCACACAAGATGTGTAAAAACCTTATGGAAGAAATAGTGAGGCAGATAACAATTTGTTGCTTTTACGCCTCTCTTTTTCTTGGATTAGCTAAGCAAGATGATACTATTTGGTAGTTTTTTGTCTTTGGAAAGAACCAAGGAACGTGTACTTCCTGTTTCCAGTCTTCAAAATGAGCTAAAACAATTAGATACCAACTGTAAATTTGTATTTAAGTGACTTTTATATCAACTATTTAACAGAAGAATAGTCGATCATCATCTAACAAGCAAGTTAACAAGGATATTTCTCAAAATGCCAAACTGTTCCCTATGAGCCACAACAACTCATAGGGAAATGTGGTGTGGACATTAACAACACAGCACAGCACACAAACAGACCTTTAGGAAAATGTGCGTTATTGTTTTCCCCAAACAATTGTCCTTATTTTTACTCACAACTCATGCTTAAATACAGACGCACAGTACTGACATCCAAACTTCCAACCTCGCCATAGGCACGGGGCAGGAAGTTCATGCAAATCCCAAGTTCAGGAGGCCAGATGAATGAACTCAATTATCCCACAGCACTCCACTTTCCTAAAGTTACCATTCAATAACAATACCTTCAGCTCTAGACATAAACAAAACCACCATGTAGCACTTTTTCTCAGCCGTCCCCTCCTCCCCAGAGATGTATTGTCTCTAAAAGGTGTCCCAGCGGCACTGAGCAGGACTACAGAGCCGTGCGCGTTGGATCCTTGTATTGAGTGCGCCGGTAATTGTCAGGGTTGGACAGAGCTGGATATGAGCCCAGTCGATGTGGAAGGAACTAATAAATTAAAGTTGTGATGACTCTTACATCCAACGTTGTGTTCAATGAGGACACGTAAAGGTAATAAAAGAGGTGATAGCACTGTATGATGCAGTGAAAGTGTGATAGAACCAACTGGTATAGTCCCTTTATGTTTCCTATTCAAAACTCTTTTACCGAGCATGGATGATTGAGCTTCTCTTTGGTATTCTTCTCAAAGAAAAGCTCAAGATATATTCTAGGAAGCTGACAATGTAAGATGTAAATCCAGCTATTACTAAAACAGCGAGGGTGCCTGCTGAACTATTAACTTATCAGTGGAAATCATTAACACTATGCTAGGAATATGGCAAAAACAGCTATATAGCACATCCAGATGATTGTGGATATTTTGGACTTATGCAATTACAGGGATTTTTGCAGCAGAATTCAATCATCGGCGTCATTAAAGTTGTTTACATAGACCTGCGAGTCATGTTGCAAATGCAGCGACTCTGTGGTGTTTCATAAGAGGATGTATGCAGTACATCCCTAAGAGTCAACAAGGTCACTTCCACTTTTTCATGGCTTACATTCAGACAACAACAAGCAGCGTTTCTATGGTTTAGAGTTATTTTTCAAAAATGTAAAGTGAAGTAAACGTTATGTTACAGTGACAGTCCTGACAGCTTTAAAAAAAAATGCAAAACAAGGATGGTCCATGCACTAAATACACGGATGGTGTCGTGTTTTGATCGTCAACATCAGCATGAGGCAATCTATTTTAAGAAGAAACAAGAAAGAAAGATTTACTGATAGCTCTGTCTACCATCAGGAGATGACCATGCATAATCAAATGGGAATCTCCCACAGAGATATCACAGAGACTTCTTTTAAGCTTTTATCCAATGTCTGACTCTGACAGACTACCCGCTCTGTCAATTATAGCATCCCCAAACCACCAAACTATACCACTATTTCACCCACAAATGCTTAGTTCCCTTTTCCTTTCTCCCACTTGCCTACTCCACGCTGAGAAATGCCGCCCAAGATCAATTCAAGCAACAGCTGATCTAAATGGAAACAGCTTCAGGTATGAAATCCAAAGGATGCATTCTGGGTTTTGATTTTGTCACAATAACCTTAACATTGGTCTTACATATCAGTTTGTGTGTAGGGTGCAGTGCCCCCCCGCCCCCAGTTATCTTGCCTTTATCAGCCCATTTCTCACTTGTGCTTCTTGTAGGGTTTTTCATCAAACTTTCCACAGCGCATCCAATGTTTCACCTCAGCCTACATCCCTCTTTTTTCTCATAATGTCCTCTTTTTCCTCTCCCTCCATCTCCTCACGGACCGCTTCCCATGTCTCCCACAGATCCCATTACCAAATGCTTCCTAACAGGAAGATAGCTTCCCTGCGTCGCTGAGGAAGCAGGTGCCTCTCTATTGTTGTGGTGTGATCAGACTCTTAGATATACTCCCACAGACCAGGGAAGAAATCTCTGTGTATATATACGTGCATAATATATGCGTGAGTCTCATTTTAATTGACAGACACCCACCCCACCATCACCCTCACCCCAAACCCTTTCACGAGTTCAATATTCGGTTCCAACCTTCCTCTCTTCCCCTGACCTACTGGATGTGAACCCGCCTCTTATGGCTTTAGGAAATAACAGCAGTCCAACTCCAAAGCTCTGTTGTAATTAAATGCTTCCCTTTAGTCCAAACAACCTCTACCGGTGACCACTTGGGATTATATATAAGCTAAGCTGGACAAAAAGTAGCACTGTGTGGACGTGGCTTTTGTTTAATGCTATTATACTGTATTTCCTACTTTAGAGCATCTAGAAAACACCTCATCAGAAAATAATGAAGGTGAACTTGCGCTTCAGCTATAATGTGTGGCAGATTTGGAAACATCAGCTTTTATACTAATAATGCGACGAGATGCACATTTGCTGTCATACTGCTAATTACAGCAGGAAAACAAAGAGCCTGTTTGGTCACTCTATGTAAACTTTGGTTTTCACTTCCTGAATAAACACTGATAAACATATGAAAACTTAAATGCAAATATCAGGTTCTTTAATATCAGATTATGAAACTCAGATGAGGCGGCAGTAGTAGGACTGCAAACAAGACTCAGTTTAATGATTCAGCGAATGCAGTAAAAAAAACAAACAAACAAACAAACAAACCAAATAACAAAAACTATATACTATGTACAACAGTATATAGGCAGTATAATCAGTATATAGGCCTGATTGTCAGAGTTCTTACTATATACAACAGTATTTAGTCTATGTATAGTGAATGCTAACAGATGCATGTGTTTACACACCCGAGGGTGTTGACCTCAAAGTATGTGTCGCAAAGGTGAAGATGAAGATTTTACTGATATCAAAGCCTTAAAGAAACAAACAGGAAGCAATCTGACGAATAACACACTCCAGCTGTAGGATTCTGCAGTCAGCCCTCCTAGGTGTAAAATTGTAGTCAACAATCTCATACCCACAAATCAACAGGCCTCATTGTCCGTGTTCTTCAATACAACGAGCTGCTCCAGCAGTTATTATTTCTCAACATAGGAGTGATTGTATTCAAACTCGATTGTGAAATTGGACTATTTCTATGAAAAATAGATGATCCCTTCCTGTCGTTGTGCACAACGAATATGTCATCATCTAATGGGTGGGGTGGAAGCAAGGAGCTGTGTTAAGTTTTTTAATTTTTTAACTTCTTGAGAAAATTGTGACATGGGGTAGCATATAAATAATGTGTAGGCCTGAAAAATGACTCCAATCGCAAGTATAAGGCCTACAAAGATCATAATCCTGACCTGAAAATACAGCAGATCATTTCTGGCGAATCTGGCTGTAAAGACAATTACCAGGGATCATTTCTGCATATGCAGAGGAAGTAGTACAAAACCTTTCATAGCTTCAAAGGGAAATGTGGGAAGTCTCATCAGCTGCAAACAACTGATATGATTAGATGCATCACTCAGGTCTGCTTGAAGCCACGCAACCTAAAAAGCAAAATCTCTGCCCAAAGCATGGAAACGTGTTGTTGCAGAACGTGTAAAAATGTTCTTTTCCTTTTGTTTTGAGGTGAGTTTTATCTTAGATTTCTGCTTTGTCCTCTCAATATCACTCAACATCACAGTGTGACAAATGCAGCTACATCATTACATTACTGGTGACAAGTATCTGAATTACTAGGCGCTTTATACACAAAGCTCCTCAAGTGACCTTTAATTGTATTGTACCTGTAAGCCACGTGTGAATGGCAAAGGGTTGTTTTTTCCAGTAACAGATATCAAGAGTTCAGCAGTTGGCTTGGTGGCATTTCTGCAGGGTGGACAATCAAATCAACTTAGTCTTTCTTCTCAGCCTGACCTTAAGCTTCGAGTAAATCAGGATCCTTTGCTTGCATCCCTGGTTTAACTCAAACAGACTTCCACAGCAACGGAAACCACCCCAGGGACAGGAAACCTTTCAGTTCATTGGTTCAACTTAAAGTGCTGACCCACAACTCTTACTTCATCTGGTCACCTGGTCACACGAGCTTCAAGCACTTTTCTCCTTCTAAAATCATAACATACATTTGAGATATCGTCCAGGCATCTAACACGTGCTTCTGCTTTTCTATACTTCCTCGCTGTTTATTATAGGCATGAATCACATAGAAGTCTAGAAAAGCAGAAGTCACCAAAATGGTAGGACAGTGGGGGTCTGTCAGCTCACAGGTTTCCCATCAGTGTTTGATGCTGACAGAAAACAAAACAGGTTTTAAAACTGCTGAGAAACGATGCCATAAAACACACGTACATGAGGAACAACTAGATTACAATAGATGAATGACAGAAGCAGCTTCACTTTGACGGTGTCACAAGTGATCGACTCCTAGATGCAAATGTAGCTGCGCACAGGTGACACAAACAGTCTAATGTCATATATCAAAGGTTCATGAAATTCAGCACAAATATATCTGTACACAGTTAGCCCATTTGCGAGTGGAAGACTGCTGGTGCCCTTTAGAATAAAATATGTCCTTCTTCACAGTCTTACCTGCAGGTTATTGGCCAGCCTCCATAGCCCCTGTGCGCTTTCTCAAAGTCCAAAAAATCCAAAAAGTCCAAGGAAAGGTGTCTCCCGTTCAGCGTCACTGCCATTCATTCAACACGCGCATCACGATTTAATAGGCAAACCCACATCCTGAGTAAAAAGAGCGGAGCCGTACGCCGAAGTCTCTTCTGCGCTTTACATACAAAACTGGCTCACAAACACGGCAAACAGGAAGTGTATGAGCGAGGCGCATGTGAGCACAATGACGACGGCTGCTGCTGCCGCTGAGCGTGTAGAGCTGGGAAGTGGAACTGTGTGGCAATCCGTGTGTTTCTAGACCTGTGCATGAGAGGTTGCATGTCAATTCTGAAGGGATGTTGGTCTCTGAAAAGAAGTCACGCGTCATGTGTGCGTTTTATGCGCACATTATGTTTACTTAAACCCAAGATGTATATTTCTGTATTTTGCGTGTCTTTTAAATTCGAATTGAAGTGTTAAAAATAACTATTTTGAATGACAGAGCAATTATTCACACCTGCGGACTCTGAGTTTTTCATTTTCTCTGCCAACCCCATTCTGTCAGGGAAACACTAGCTTTACTTCCCCCTGTCGATTTGCTTGTCATTTACATGTTATCTATTTGTGTGACTTTGAATTCCCCTTCTCTTAAAGAGAGGGAAATGCAGTGGCAAGCCAAACAAACCAGTGACAGTAAACACTGTCTGTGTTTCGGCTCAGAACGCTTGTCACTCACTACCAGCAGAGCAGCGTCTGGATCCAAAGCGTATATAAGTTAATGAATATAACATTGATTTAGATTCTGTTTTTTAAATATATAAAGGAAGGTTTTTTTTTGGTTTTTTTTACATAATCCACAGAATATATATATTTTTTTTTTATATAAGAAATACATTTTAAAACGACATATTATATTCCCATAGAGCTTCAATGTATTCTTAAACTCAGTTTTTAGGGAAAATACATGTTTAAATATAATCTAGTTATGAAAAACTAGATTTAGTGATTTAGTGTAGGGTTTGTTTATCAGCTTGTTGTTTGTTGTTGCGTGTCTTTTGTCAGTCACAATGATCACTGTGACATCAAATATCATGCTGGACCTGCCAGTTCTATCACGAGACTTTCCAGCTCTGATGCAAACTCAGTAGCCATATCATGCCATTTCATAAGTGTTTTTACAGACAAAAGGCTTGATGGGAGGAAATAACTGAATGGGAGACTGCAAGCGGATATGAACTGCAGAAATTCACTGACTGACAGAGAAGATGCAAACAGTGCATGGGATACTAAGCTAAAGCTGGCAAAGAGATATAAAAATGCAGTTGTAATTGTTGTATTATTTGACAATCAGGAAGTACAGCAACAGACAAATTAAAACGAAAAGGAGCAGGAAGACCATGTTTTATAAAGATCTTTCCACAAAAAGACTGTTCCATGTGCTGGATTTACTTTATGTTCTTTGTAGAAATTTATATTTCTTAAAAGCAGATTCCGTCAAATATCTTCTTTTTTTTTTAATCTTTTTAAAGATGGATATATAATATATAATTCGTTATTATTAGGTTGTTCTAAAAAACTCCCTGAAAAGCCTTCAGTAGATCCACAACGCTGCAGCAAAAGTACCACCTGGGACTATAAGAGTTGAATGGGAGGCAGAGCCTTCGGTTTTCAAGCCCCTCTTCTGTGGAACCAGATCCCTGTTTGGATTAGGGAGATAGACCCCCCTCTCTGCTTTTAAGATTAGTCTTCAAACTTTCCTTTTTGATGAATATTATAGTTAGGGCTGGATCGGGTGACCCTAAACCCTCTTTTAGTTGCACTGCAATAGGCCTAATGGTCTAGGAGATTCCCACGATGTACCGAGAGTTTCTTCTTCACTCACCTTTTTCAGTCAGTATGTGTTTATACACCACTCTGTATTAAATCATTAGTTATTATTAATCTCTGGCTCTCTTCCACAGCATGTCTTTTGTCTTGTCTCCCTCCCCTCACCCCAAATGGTCACGGCAGATGGCTTCCTCTCTCTGAGCCTGGTTCTTTCTGAGGTTTCTTCCTGTCTGAGTTTTTCCTTCCTACAGTCACCAAGTGCTTAACCACTGATTGTTTTCTCTCTATTATTGTAGGATCTTTGTCTTACAATATAAAGCACCTTGAGCAACTGTTGCTGTGATTTGGCGCTATATAAATAAAACTGAATTGAATTAGACTGAAATTCTTATGCTGTGTAAAAATCTGTCAGTGCATTTTTCTTTATTCCTGTGTAGTTCAGTTGCCTTGTGGATTTAAAACCGAAGACAAACCATGGAATAATAACTGGAAGATAAAATGCTAAAACACATGAGCAAAGAAGCAGAACAACTTTGTTTGTCATGCTGAAAAACAAACTTGTTGCCAGTCACATGCTTTCCAGATTGCATGGTGGATCCAAATCTGACGGTACTTATAATGCCATCATTTTTAACTAGATTTCAAACATCACTGGCTCAAATGCAGCCACACACCATGACACAGCCTTCACTGTGTTTTACAGATGGCTGTAGACACTCATTGTTGTACCTCTCTCCTTTTCTCTTTCTTTCAACAAGCTGAACCAAAAATCTTTCATTTGAATCGGTCACTCCATAAAACTGGCAGCCATTGATTTCCACTTCTTGTGTAGTTTGGCATACCTCAACCATTTCTCCCTGTTTCCCTTCCTTAAGAAGGACTTCTTTACAGCCAGTCTTCCACTGAGACCAGATCTGATGAGGTTTTCCTTAAACTTAATCAGAAAAGGTCTCATCTGGCCCTTCAGCCGGGTAATCTCTCAAGTCTTGCGTCAACTCTTTGCAGGATTTTCCCCCATTTCTTAAGAACATAAATGTTCATCGCTATAGTTATTTTCAGTCCTGCAACTTCTTTCTTTTGCACAATTTCCCACACAAGTTTTTTTTTAAAGGATGAGCTGCACACCATCCCAAAATATACCCACAGTGTTGGCATTTTTTGTAGATTCATCTTGGGGGGACAAAGGGCGGAGGGGAAAAAGTTACATACTTTTGCGACAGGTGTCTATTAACAAAGTGCCTAAATATACAATTTAAAATTGTCTCTATGCAAAGCTGTCTGTTATATGAATCATTCAAGCATAAAATGGCACAGTAAGTTAGCCCCTTTATGCTGAAATGATTCATAGGCCAGTGTAAAGTAAAGAATGAAGAAACAAAACATTCCTCTAAAAATGATCTGGTAGACTGAAAATCAATGAAAAAGCAGCCAATGTCCAAAGAAAAACTTTGAAAGAACTTCAGGATACTGGAGAAGTCTTGTTCAAGCAAAATATAAAGAAAGGAAGGGTGAATCAAGACTTCTTTTCAGTACTGTAGAGGCACTAATTTGATTTTTATCACCTCAAATTATTTTAACACACAATGCCCAAATGTTAAGGAATCACGGGGACCAGGAACACTCAACATCTATATGTTTCTCATTTGTGGTTTTGATATCAGTTTATCTCCAACAGAGTTGACCAAGTTGCCTATAGGTGAGGTGGACTTCTGGTTTGGCAACATCAAAGTATATGCTTCGTCACTACTGTACCATAAACCTTCATTCTGCAAATGCAGCTCAATACAGGACAATTAGGACCTGGCAGCGTGAGGAATCATGAGGATCAGGAGTCAATTCCTCACAAGGCAGAAACAAATAGACTGTTAGGAGTGCAATGAGCATTTTTTTATAGAATACGCCCCAAAAAATCTATGGACAAAAATAAACCTCTGCCAGTGACCTAAAGATGAAATGACAGATGAAAATTGCATTTCATCTGTCAGACATAGTTGTGCTTCTGTTATGACTTGGACATATTTAGGTGCCAAAAGAACTGGCACTGCGTCTTTTTATTGATGATTTCACTCATGACGCCAACAACTGAACAAATGCGGAGGTCTACAGAAGCGTTCAGATTCAACCAGTACGGAGCCTGAAAAACAAAAATATTATCTGCACAATTTAATGTGAATTTTCTTGTAGCTTTTCTAGTATTCCTGAACGTCGAGCATGTCAACAAGCTTTCCAAACTGACTGATTTTGTAAAGTGAATTTGTTATTTAGGTAGTATAAGATAAAAAGTTAAAAATGCATTGAATGAAAATGAGTAATTGTTTCCTTAATGCGTTAATTTCAGGTAATATGTCTTGAAAATTTCTCACACTATCGAATAAAACTGGGTCTGGCACATGCTTCACTCCTTTAAGTAGTAATGGTCTTTATTCTCCATTAAATAGTACGTGGTGTTATACCTCCATCGCCTGGACTATACAGACAGTACCAGCCGGTCACTGAACGCTGAGTTGCTGTTTCCCTCTACTGGCACAAGATGGCGCGGTTACTTTTTGTGCCAATATTCAACAGGTCTCACAGCAGCTGGTCACAGAAGATTTCCAACTCAAGAGGCATGTATTCTGAAACCCTGCACAGAAAAAAGCCTTGAATCTGGTGTGCAAATGTTTTATTTTTCAAGATCTGACCCGTGTGAAAGTACAAACGCTGGCGTCATTCTGCAACTGAGTATGGCTGCTATCCCGAAGCGGTTTAGTTTCCAATAAGAAACCAAGAAAAAACGCTTAACTGCTCTCCAAATAATCGAAACACTCGGATTTAACATAGTAAAAAGA
>VOQK01011247.1:5097-24069 GCA_015052645.1 Benitochromis conjunctus | reverse complement strand
TGTTCCCATTTCTTTAGTTGAATCTATGAAAAATACTAAAGATAACAGTTTGATAGACATAAAAGAGTATTTTTTGCACGAGAAAGGTGGCTCCCAAAGAGTTATTAGCTAACAACTTCACATATCTTGTTGTGGTGTGCAGTGTGTCCTTCTGGAAAACATCTGAGGAAACTGGACAAGTGGAGGACAAAAGAGGAAGTGGCAGACATAAAGATATGTACGGTAAATCATTAAGAAGATCTGGCATAGCACCTGAGAGATGCATGTGACCCTCAGTCGATACCTTTCCTCAAATCCTCATCAAAAAAAGTCTCCGTGGAAGAGTGGCTGACGGAAAGTCGTTGTTAAGAAAAGCAAGAAGTGGGCTTCTTGACGGAGACCCCCAAAATGCTGCCAATGTAGTAAAAGCATAGCTGAAGCACTATCAGCCATGGATTGGCCTCCAGAGAGCCGGGGGGATCAACATTACTGAAGCAGTATGAGATCATCATAGAGAACAGAGCAGCCAACATCCAAAGAGGAGCTTTGAATGTCCTTCAAGATGGATGGAGAGCTATTACTAAGTCTAAAAGAAATGACAAGAAAGCTTGACTAAGAGAGTTCAGGGTATGTTGAAGAATGAAGGTGGTTGCACCAAATATTGACTTTCAAGCTCATTAGAAATGTACAAACTCTGTTTTTACCCTACATATTGTATTTCCATGTATGTTTGTACATCTTTCAATAAATAACTGCACCTATTATCTATTTTCCTACCAAAATGATACATGTGTGTATATAGAGAGGGAGAGAAAAATGAAGGGTGGCTCAAGACTTTTGCACAGTACTGCATATAATATATCAGTGCACACTACATGCACACTACCTTTTGGTGTTTTTAAATCAGATAAGTAATTTGTGAACATCTATTGCTTTTGAAACTTGTGATGGGCTTTTGCACATGATATGGTGTTAATCATGTAAATGTTAGTAATAAAAATGATCATCTCTGAGTGTTATTTTTCATACACTGCCATGTGCAAATGACCCCGATTCTCACTCATTTTATAGAATATGTGCATCATTTTCACAGCATGGTGTAAATTGAAGTGAGCCATTAATTTCTGAAAGCAGAAGCAGCTGGCAATTAATTGGTGAGCAGAGGAAGTTTCAGCAGCTAAAGAACCAGATAATATTTAGGAGTATGACACGGAGAAATGAAAGGGAGCTAAAAAGAGGGTAAATACTGGTCTCACCAGTCAGCCAGAGATCCACTTTACATAAAAGACACTATTATTTCAGCTGCTATAAATCAGCAGCTCTTTCGAAAAAAATTAAGACTTAAAAAGGTTTCAGCAATTATTCCCAAGTGCCGAAAAACAAACAAACTGCTCTTTTAACTAACAGACTCGAGCAAAATGGTGAGAAATTTAAACCATGGTGAGAAATTGATGATTTTATTCCTGTTTTATAATACCTCTATTATTAACCCTCCTCATCACTTTGGTTTATCAGGTACTGCACTGATGATATGCTGCTGAGAGAGATGATGTCTGATCCTTTTCTGGAGCACTACGGAGTCATAATCATTGGCCAGGCCCATGAAAGGACGGTTAGCACAGACATTCTACTGGGTCTCCTCAAAGACATCCTGCTGCAGAGGCCTGAGCTCAGGGTGGTGGTTCTCACTGTGCCGCCCATGGCAGACAAGCTTCTGAGACTCTACGGCAGTGTCCCACATATCAGTCTAGAGTCCTCTTGTACTGCTGAAGTTGTCCACAGCAGCAGCAGCAGCAGCAGCAGCAAAGACTACTTCTACTCAGCACTGAGACTGGTGCTGGAGATCCATCGGACCAAAGAGGGTGGAGATGTTTTTATATTTTTAGGCTCAACTGAGGTAAAAGATTATTATATTTCACTGTGCTAACGCCTGTTGTGATCTGGTTTAAATTTCTTTTCCACTACCTCCTGCAGGAGGTCTACTGTGCCTATAGCATCCTCCAGAGAGAAGGGACCCGGTTGGGTGGACAGTTGGGAGAAATGGCACTTGTAGTCCTGTGCTCAGGCCAGGGAGGGCTACTTCCTAACCTGCCTGTGCAGTCATGCTCCACAAAGTCCAGAAGGGTTTTTCTCAGTACCCGTCAAGGCGAGGATGCATGGTGGGCTACAGAGTCTGTCAAATTTGTCATTGACACAGGAGTCCAGAAGAAAATGGTAATTTATTTCCTAAAGCATGTAGCAATCTTAAATGAGTAGTCCTGATATTAATTAGCACTGTTTTTACTTTAATGTAAAGGTGTACAATCCGAGAGTAAGAGCTAGCTCAGAGGTTCTTCAACCCATCAGTCAATGCCAGGCATACATTCGCAAGCAGCTGTCTGGACCATCAGGTATAACGTCATGTCATCTCCTCACTTGGCGATGCTTAAAGCAGTTATAAAAAAGTAAACTGCCATGTTTGGTAACTAAATCTGATGCTTCTTGGGTTAGAAACAACAAAAATCTGAAAATACTAAAGCACTCTGATTAATTTGTCATCCTTCAAGTAAAATAAACAAAAAAGTGCAACAGTTTTACTGAATTTTCCCTCTAGGTAAATGCTTCTGCCTGTATCCAGAGGCAAGCCTAACCTCTGCAGAGAACTCCCCACAGATCCTGGAGTCCAACATTACACCAACAGTTCTTTTCCTCAAAAGGATGGAGATAGCCGGCCTTGGACAGTGCAGTTTCATCGACAGACCAGGTACAATATCTGTCTAGAGGAAACTAGACAAGTTGCCACTGAAACACATGCAGGACAACAAGAAGTTTTGTTCTTTATTTTAGTTTTTACTGGTTCCCACTAACGGCATCTCTCTCATACCCTAAGCCAAAGATTCGCATGTGGGAGGTTTTTGACTTTGGAAGGGCTCTGTGTAGCTGTTTGAGCCCAGTCATCCATGATTTAGCTGAGCTGACAGCCCAGCTACTAACCATTGTCTGTGCTCTGACCCACCCTAACATGAACAGAAGAGGCCAGCTCATTAACGATTACACAACATGTCTCATGTACTGCAGTGCCAGACAAGCACAATGAAGAGGAAATCCTTGCCAAAAATGTTGTAATATTTTTTTGAAAATGTGTGAAAAAAGGAACCTTGCTATATGCTTAAATTATATTTTCCTCTATAAGAAAGAAATAAAAGCTGAAAGCATTTGATTTGTGATTATGGTATCTTTGATTATTCAGAACACACAAGTTGCTGTTGATATTTTATCCCCCTTAATGGATATCGCAATGAAATGTGTTAATTTGCTTAAACTGTTTGTTACTGCTGTTATTATAAATGCACCAACTCTACCAAAAATAGTGTTTGAATCAAGTTAATGTTCCTGGACTTTGCATAGGTTTTGAAATATTCCATTTGTTGTGGCAGATCCAGAGGGTCTCATGCAGGCACTGGAGGAGCTCGATTACCTCGCAGCTTTAGACGATGATGGCAACTTGTCTGAAATTGGCATCATAATGTCTGAAATCCCTCTGGAACCTCAGATGGCCAAAGCGCTACTAGCATCCTGCGAGTTTGACTGTGTGAGTGAGATGCTGACAGTCACAGCCATGTTGTCAGGTACGTACGTTTTATATTTTAACACGCCAGAATTTAAGATTAGTTACAAGTGAGGATCCTTTGACTGGTTTGTAGAATTTACCAGGTGGACAGCGTAAGTATTGGCTCATCTGCAGTTTCTGATGGTCTTTAGTGAGAGGGGCTTCTCTCGGTGAAGTTGAACTTTTTTGTTGTTGTGTTTTAGCACCAAGCTGCTTTGTGGAGCCGCCTGCTGGCATGAGCCACGAGGCAGTCCAGTGTCACAGAAAGTTCCAGCACCCTGAAGGAGATCACTTCACCCTCATAAACATCTACAATGCCTACAAACAAAACCAGAAACAACAATGTAAGAGTCATTGAACAGAATCAACCTATTCTCATCAGCCACTTCATTAAATATATCGTGCTAGTACTGGTTTGGACTCACTTTCCCTTCAGAACTGCTTTATTTCTTCATAGCATTGATTCAACAAGGTGCTGGAAGCATTCCTCTGTGATGTTCAAGGAATGGGTTTAAGATGATTTGAGCTTTGTTCTATGATTATTATCCTGCTGGAAGCACCCAGGATAATGAGCCAGTACAGTGTGGTCATAAAGAGATGGACACGGTGAGCAACAACACTCCAGCAGGCCATGGCAGTTAAATGATCCTCGATTGGTTGTAAGGGGCAGAGAGTGTGCCAAGAAAATATAACTTAGACCAGCAACCTGAGCTGTTGATGCAGGGGCGGATGAATTAATGCATTCATGGTGTTTACGCCATTCAAGTCGAGGCTTAACAGACCTGGCAACATTTCTACAGTCTTTCATTGTCCAATTTTGTTGCGCCTGTGCAAAGTTTTGGTTCTTAAATCTGGTGTGGTCTTCTGCTGCTTCAAGGGTCAACATTTGTGTATTCAGAGATGATCTTCTGCATACCTTGGTTGAATCAAGTGCTTTTATGAGTTACTGTTACTTTTGTGTCAGGTCAAAACAGTGTGGCCATTCTCTCCTGAACTGTGGCATCAACAAGGCATATTCACCCAGAACCGCTGCTCACTAGTTAGTTCTTTTTTGGGGGGGCATTTTCTGTAAACCCTAGAGATTGTTGTGTGGGAAAAATCCCAGTTTTTGGCTAAATCAGCAGTTTCTGAGATATTCAGACCATGCTACGTTCAGAGTCACCTAATCTTTCTTCCCGATTCTGATGCTCACTTTGAACTTCAGCTAGGTCACACTGACCATGCCCACATGCACAGCTGCCATGTGATTTGATGAATTAGATATTTGCATCACTGAGCAGGTGTTGGAACAGGTGTACCTCATGAAATGACTGGTGAACTGATCTTTGTCCTCTAATTTGGTAAAGCAAATTAAAACTTGATTCAAAGCCTGTGTTATACTATGGGACAGATGTTACATTTCACTTTCACAAGGAATTATAACCAGATGGATCAGAATAAACTATGAAAGCTTTTTAATGGCCTGTCAAAATGCTTGAGTTAAAATAAAAAATTTTAGTCAAATATATTACTCTTGAATTAATTACCTGCACATTTTCCACTCCATCTGATCTGTTTAAAAGACATTAGGAACAAAACAGTTTTTACTGTGATAGAAACTTTGCATAAATACTGCTGACCACAATGCTTCTCTAACTGTGCATGATGTTTTCTCCCAGACTTGACTGCTGAAAAGTGGTGCCAGGATTATTTTCTAGATCACTCTGCCTTGAGGACAGCTGATTCCATTAGATCAGAGTTGACTGACACACTGAACAGAATTGAGCTCCCCATTTCCGAACCCTCCTTTGGAACCAAGAGTAACGCTCACAACATCAAAAGAGCTCTGCTGGCTGGATTCTTCATGCAGGTACAGAAGAACAAAATGTCAATATTAATGAATTTGCCTCCAGCAATTCAATTGTGTTCAAGTTTACGAGGTCTGTTCTTTTCCCAGATTGCTCGAGATGTGGACGGATCAGGCAACTACTTCATTCTTGCACACAAGCACATGGCCCAGGTGCACCCACACTCCTGCTACGGGGCTCAGTCACACAAGCTGGGACTGCCTGAGTGGGTTGTATTCAATGAGTACGTCCTTTCAGAAAACTGCATGAGAATAGTCTCGGAAATTTCCCCACAAGTGTAAGTCGATTCCTTTATTTCTCAGGTCACCATCAGAACAGTTGTGTACAGATTAGGACTGAGGTCTCATGGATTACTTCTCTTGTAGTGCAGTGGTAAAATAAACATGTTTATTACTGCAGTAAGCCTTTTAATCTCTTTATCTACACAATATCTTGTGTTGACACAAATTTCTCTTTTAGGTTCATTGAAATTGCACCAATGTACTTCTTCTACAATCTGCCCCCTAGCGAAAGCAAAGAGATACTGCAAGACATGTTGAACGCAGAGGGATCCGAAACCCACGAAGAGAAAAAACAGCAAGCTGCAACAATAAGTGGTGACGTAAACGGTGGCTGTGCAGTAGTGACACAGACGTATGACAGATGTATGATTCAGTAAACTGAAAATCACAAATTTAGACTGCAAATGCATGAATGCTTGTAAGACATTTGTATAGTTAATACGGTAAAGCTTAATTTTTACATTAAATTACTCATGTGTATTACTCAATGTGCTTACAGTTTTGAGAAGGCAAAGACGTCTGTGGTGTAAATATAGCAAAGTTTGCAGTTTAATAGTTGTGATCTAGAAATATTATCAGTGGGCGGGTTTTCCTCAACACTGCTGAGGTTAGGACTTTATGTGCACTGTCATTTGATATACTTCATGGGCAAAAAAATATGTTCAAGCTAAAAGTAATTTGTCTCCTATGTACTTCCCTATTAGGCAGAGTTGTCCTAAACGCCAGTATACCTTCACATTCTTGTGTATATGCAAGGATCTGATTTTAAAGCTAAAATATGTATGAAGCAACTTGCTCAGAGTTAACTGTGCTTTGCCCATTTATCTAAGAATGTTCCCTGGTTATGTTGGCAATTCAGGACATTTATTAAAACATGTGACATCAATGAAAGTCTGCTTCTGAGGGGATGAAACATGCAGCTGAATGTTAAAAACCAAACATCTACAGTGTTACAATACCACTCATTTGCTCTGTAGCCATTACTCCCATCCTTTTGTTTACCACGACTGGACACTAAACTCATCTCATTTTGAAGTCTTCCTATAAACACCTTTGATATGCATTTACATGTAGTTTCTTCCAGTATTCAAGTATGCGATGATTCCCTGTGTCTTAACAATTTGTACAAACTGTCTCTAAAAATTTTTAAAATGGGAAAACCATTGCCCTATATGTTCTAAATATGAATGCAGGCATCCCTGCAACCAACTGTACAAAAACTGAAGAATATATTGAACGATTTTCAGAAGCCTGAAAGCTGTCATTGTGTCCATAGGTGTCTTGGTTTATTGCGAGGGTCACACTGTTAGATATTCTTTGAGTTTCTCCATGATGGCAGGCATTCTGTCTGTGGGTATCAACATCACAGTCCTGAAAGGCTTCATGGGCACGTCCGTGAATGACCACCTCCCACTTAAACAAGAGTCTGCCTCTTCTTGGACTGTGTAGTGGAACTTCAAGATGGCTTGCTGTAAGACAAACACAGCCCAGGCTTGAAAACTGAGTATAAATATATTGACTAGCTTATCAGATGGCTGTTTAAATAAATATTTATCTGAAGTTTGACACGAGCTAACAAACTGCTGTATTATTACCCAGATACTGTTAAGTAAGGAACCCAATGTACAATAAATATTTAGCTAAAACCTTGAACTCTGTGCAGATTTTATTCCACTTTACCTCATAAAAGAATTCCTCCTCTGCATTGACAAACATGTATTCCTCTTTGGGAGCTCCTCCTGTGGCTGGAATGCTCTTGGTCTCTTCTCTACAGGTCTTGCTGATTATCAGGCAGTAGTGGCACCTCCCACTGGGCTTATTTGTCCTCTGAGCTTCAGCGATCTCTTCCCTAAAGGACCGTAACATGAAAATCTTTTAACCATGCACATGGATGTTTTTCTAGTTTCTATTAAAACATAAATAAATAAAAACAGAATGGAATCATTTGCAAATCTCACCACCATTTTTTTTGTTAATAGAACACAAAACATCAAATGTTTCATTAAAAATTAGCTCATTTTGAATTTGTTGACAGCAACGTGTATTAAAAAGTTGGGACGAGAGCAACAAAAGGGAGGAAAAGTAAGTGGTGCTAAAAAGAAAAAGCTGGAATAATTTGCATCTAATTAGGTTAACTGGTAACAGGTAAATATCAGTTCCCAGATGTTCAACAGTTGTTAAGAGGGGATGCTACACTATAGCAAACACGGCCCTGTCCCAACATTTTTAAGATGTGTTGCTGCTAATATATTTCATGGAATACTAAAAAGTCTCAGTTTAAATATTTGATATTATATATTCTACTGTGAATAAAATTGATTTCTGATACTTGAAAATCATTGCATGGTTCGGTCCTATTTTCATGTTTTCAAACACCAACCTGACAACGTTCTACCTGCTCTCACAACAATAACAAAACACTAAAGGTGGCATAAGAAGGTATGGCAGAACTTACTGGAGCTGTTTGTGCAGTGGAAGGGCAATCTGTGGAGGGACATTGATGAAGCGCTCACTTAGCAGCAGCCCCACAGGCTTGCTGTTATCATTAAGGATCTTCTCCAGCTGTTCTGTCACAATATGAGAAGCATTCTTCTCACACTGATCCACAATCAGCTCCTTCACCTCCTCCACACATTGTACACCCTGTGAATTAACATTAACATTTATATTAAAAACGGATATATATTCCAGCCCATTTCAGACTAATTACGTTGTACGGTTTTAGTTTGCCAGTCATCTGACCTTTCTCTCTGTGAGGTTGAGCATGGTGATGAAGCCAAACACTTCATCTGGGTCGTCATCATCGTCGCTGTCTTCGGGCACCTCAGCTTGCTGGAGCAAAGTGGAGGGACAAGTAAATAAACAGATGTTTAGAAATGTACACATCATGAGGATGAATGTCATAGCAACCTTGGGTTTTAAATGTTTTTTTCACTGTTCTTTTTCAGGGTGGAATGATGTACAGCAAAAAAACATTTGGGTGCACATGTTTGAATTTATTGTAGACTGTTTCCATCCACTTTGTACAATGTAGCTATACCGTTAGCAGCAAAGCAGCCCCAGCTACCACCACCATGCTTGACATTATAGTGTTCTTAGTTTCAAAGAATTCTCTAAGATTTAAGTAAATGAATGTATATATTTGAGCCTGTATGTTTGCTTTTGGTCCCATTTGGATGAATGAAAATCCAAAATAAAATTCAAACAAGTCATAAAGATGTATGCAGTGTGCATTCAGATGAACAGTTCAAAGGAATAACTTAAAGCCCCAAATTATCATGACATACATGCCTTTGATCATGTATGTAAACTTTTGAGCACAGCCGTTTTCCAGCTGAAACTGGAGAAACAAACAAAAATCCTAAATAAATCCTTTACTCACCTTGATGACACTCCCAACATGATTTTGTTGGATGATGATGTCTGTCATCTCTGATGTATTTACATGAGCTTTTAAGAAGAGCTGTATCCAAACACAACAGAAATGACGTCAGTGACATCTGCTTACACAGTATTTGAAACGTGAAATAACAATACTGAACCCAAACCTGCTGCAGCAGCTTCTTTATGCCGTTGAAGTCATTGTCTGAGATTGTGTGAGCTTCAAAGTCTACAACGACCTCCTGAAAGCATAGAAGTCGTAATAGCAAGTTTTATTGTAACTCATTCTCTGATTAGTTGTGCGATATTTTTTCGACTAGTTTCACAGGGTTAACTTATCACAGCGTATTCAAGATAGTATCTTCCAAATAACACATTCTAGTATATTAGTTGTTTATTTTCTCACATGACTAACCAAAAAATGATTTTCATGAGTCTTCCTGTTCACATTAGCTCTACTGCTGACTTAGCTAACTAGTTAGCAAGGCCATGTCTCAATTCTAAGACGTATTTGTTCTGTTTACCTCATTAATTTCCTCCTCCGACGCCTCACTGTCCTCTTCTCCGGAATCGTCTGGATTCTCATCGGAGCTGTTATCACTTTCCTCTGGTTTTTCACCAAAACCTACTGCCCTTTTCTTAGCCAATGAAGCCATGCTGCAAACTTAAAACACACGTGTCCGCTAAGTGGGCGGGGCAAAGATTAGCGACTGCAAGCTACGAAACTAAAACCCTGAAGCCGCCATTATGGCTCCACATATACATGGCTTGCCGCTTATTAAATTCGCATTCAGAGCTTCAATGTCGGCTTGTCCCTCGTTGGTGAAATGGAATAAACCATTCTATAAAACGGGGACGAAAATAAATTCAAATGCCCCCGAGCTCTTTGTCAGGTGTAGTAGGTGTTAATTAAAATTATTGATACGATACTTTTAAAATACATAAATATATTCTTGTAATATTATTTGTAATGCGATTATTTTACAAGGTTAGTCAATTATACATTGTTCTGTCTCCCCTCCTCGACCGTGGATGATGATGTCTGTCTGAACACTCCAGGTACATAAATTTTGCCTAATATTTCGTCTTTTTCACCGTTTGTACTTCGTGCAGCTGTAGCCATATGCGGACTAAATACTCGCGTACAATCACAAATTATCACAGACAGGTTCTGTTAATGGCTTCTGTAGATAATCTGTCATCCACCGTGCCATGCTAGGGTAAACAACAATAGTCTTACGGAAGAAGTCACTTCACATACACTTTCAACTAAAAAGGCCCATTTGCGTAATTTCTTCGCTGTTCATGTACAGTCTTATGATCGTGACTCAACAACAATCTTATCAGCAGGTTACATGCGACCGTTTTAGGGTGTAGCTTTGCTTAAAGTGCCTTCACACCCACTGTCCTCAGTGTTTTTGAAGCTTTAAGCCTCTGACTTTGACAGTATTGCAGACCTTAGTAAACCTGTTTTGTTCTGAAATTAACCATCTTTGTTATTTTAATAATCCAGTGTTTCAAGATGCATGTATTACTGCTTAAAGAACCAAAAGATGGAGAGTCTGGACCTGATCCCTATATTAAGGTAGACGCCCTTTACAGTTAAATCAACTAACTTTTAACCAGTTTCTTAAAATTTGTCAGTTGAACAGTTATTATTTTACTCTGAAGGAGCTGGAATCACGCGGACATAAAGGAACCCTACTTCCGGTGCTGTCTTTTAAGTTTGTATCATTAAACACTTTGTCAAATAAGGTAAATTGTTCTTCCATTGTCCATTCATTAATCCGTTCATTTTAACAGTTTGCATATTCAGTGGATTCATGTATTTGTTGCTTATTCCAGCTTTTCCATCCAGAGAAATATGGTGGGCTTATATTTACCAGTCCAAGAGCAGTGGAGGCTGTGAGGATGTGTTTGGAAGCGGATGAAATAAGGGAAGGTGATAAACATTACTTGTCTCCAAGCTGCTGTATATCATTGATAGAAATTACTTTATTTGTTACAGATCTTTAAAGTGATGTCAAGTTTGTGTAGTACATTTCTGTAATGCCCAGTGTGTCTTGTGCTATTGAGAATGGGACAAAGCAGTGAAAGACAAATGGAACACCAAGTCCATCTATGTGGTTGGGAGGGCCACTGCTTCATTAGGTGAGTCACATCTACGGACAAAGGTAATTTCTCCCAGAATGCTCCTTTATGTCTTGAGTTCCTTTTAAACTTGTGCTAATTGCACCAGAGTGTGTCGGGCACCTGGTGCTCATAGTGATGTGTGAAATGCTTTGTCTACCTTCAGCCATTTGTTATACACAAGTGACAGTTTGCCGTTAGTGATTGTTCTGTCTCTTTACAAAACAAGCAGGTGCAAAACTTTCTACATATGTGCTTTAGCTTCTTCTTTTCAGTAACAGTTGACAGTGGGGTTTTATTCAGAGTCTCTCAGTGAGTTTCTAATTTAGTTGTTGAATTAGTTGAAATGAATGAATGTGTTTTCTCTGCCATGCTCTTATGTTGGTATTTAGCAGATTGTGCAGAAGTCTTGAGCCACCTACATTTCTTTGTATTTTACTCCCAAGGACCCAGACGTCCTTGTAATTTTTCAAAGTGCTCTTGAGTTACTTCTCCAGGCTCTCAGAAGCTCTTTCAAAAATTTATTTTGACATTTGCTGTTTTTTTCCACTTATTTTCAATCCAGTCTTTGTACTGTTCCATTTTCAGAGGAATGTGGTTTGGTTGTTAAGCCATTTAACTATGGATGAATGCATGTAATAAAGAAAATAAAAAAAAAACTCAAAAAAACCCACCCAAGTCAAGGAATGAACAGTTGTGTCTACACATAGCAGACGACTTAGAAAAGGCTTGACTGTAGTGTCTTTCATTTTGTGTTTTCCGCTTTTTAAAAAAAATCACTGCACCTATTTCCCATTTTCTAGCAAAATATAAAGAAATGTGGGCTGGCGCAATAATTTTCCACATTACTGTATAGCTTATCAATTTTTTTTCCTCTTCATGATTTTTATCCTATGCAGTACAGAATCTAGGTCTGAACCCTTTGGGAGAGGACACAGGGACAGCGGAGGTCCTGTCACGACTTATTATTGAACGTACGGCGTAACTTCTGAGTCTCACATTTTATCACTGTTTAATTTTAATAGTCATTTTATGATTGCTCTTATTACTCATATGATCTCACGTATAATTCCCATCATAGGAGAGGCTACCAATATCCCACCACTTTTTTTCCCCTGTGGCTCAATCAAAAGGGAAGTCTTGCCCACGGCTTTAAGGGAAAATGGTAAGCATCCCCCCCTGTTGTGCCTGACAATTAAAACTCAAGGTGATAAAATTCCCACTGGGACTATTCTAATTATAAAATAATAATTGCGCTATCTTTATCACTGTTGGGATCTGTTTCTTTGTTTCCAGGAGTGCCCCTAGAGACATTAACCGTCTATCAAACAGCAGAGCATCCCGATCTGGAGAAAAATCTAAAGAACTATTTCACAGAGCAGGTCAAGTGTCGTTCTTATTGCTTTTATTTATTTATTTGTTTCAGTATAGCAGCTGTTCATTTGTTTGTATGTTTATAGGGCATTCCAGCAAGCATAGCTTTCTTCAGTCCATCAGGAGTGAAGTTTTGCCTTGAAGTGGTGCGAAGGCTCTCGGCTGAACAGCTGACTCAAATAAAGGTACATCTTCCTCACAGTCATACACAAATAGCTTTTAATAATGCATGAATCTGAAGTGCTTAACAGAGGTTTAATCACTTAAATGTCTTTGTTTGCAGTTTGCAGCCATAGGGCCTACTACACAAGACGCAATAGCAGCAGAAGGCCTTTGTGTCAGCTGCACTGCAGAAAAGCCAACAGCTGAACACCTGGCAAGAGCAATAGCCAAAACTCTGCAGTGACCAGCTTTTAAAATCCACTTGCCTTATCTTTTGTGTTTATTGTTATTATATATGTAAATATGTACTGTTATTTGTGTGTTTTACTGCTTTATTGCTCATCTTGATTGCTGTTGAGACACATGCTTCTGCTATTTTTGCACTGAGAGAAAAAAGTGACTTTTTGCACCACCGGAGCCGGGAACGTCTAAGATAAACCTATAATCCTCTTTATATAATGTGAGAAAATGAATGATTTTGAAAATAAAAGCCAATCATTGTGATAATATTGAAGATTTTGTCTGTAGCTATTGCTTGTGTGTGTGTGTGTGTGTGTGTGTGTGTGTGTGTGTGTGTGTGTGTGTGTGTGTGTGTGTGTGTGTGTGCGCGTGTGTGTCTCCTGCAGGAGGTCCAGTTATGTGGTGACCACTAAGATCTACTGGGGCGGACAGTGAGTGATGCTTTCATATTACTTTAATCACGAGTGCCTGCACTGTTCTCAGATCAGCTCTGACTGCAGATACAGAGCGCATCAGACTGAAGCTGTGTGAATGTGTGTGTCAGACAGGTGTTAAACACATCATGGATCAGAGCCACGCCCATCAGAGTGAAATGTAATTATTCCCCAGATTAAAGACTCGATCAGAAACACTGAACAGCTGACACTACAAAGACACAGGAAACAAACATTTAGCTCACTGTCCATGACCGCTGACCACAGACTGTATATGAAAGATGGACTTCATGCTGTATGATTGGTTTAGGCCAAGGCGGGGGCGGGATTATATCGGTGGTGGACAGGCTGACGCATGAGGTCAGGTAGGAGTGTCTGTGGACGACACTGAGACCTGTGGTGAGAGTAGGGAGCAGGTGGAGGAGAGCCTGGAGAGGTGGAGGTGAATGACAGGGAGACGGGTGGAGAGGTGAAGATGCAGGAAGGAGGGGAAGTGAAGGTGGATGCGTCTAAATACCTGGGGTCAGTGCACAAGAGAGGTGAAGAAG
Organism: Benitochromis conjunctus; assembly: GCA_015052645.1. NCBI lineage: Eukaryota > Metazoa > Chordata > Actinopteri > Cichliformes > Cichlidae > Benitochromis > Benitochromis conjunctus. The sequence continues at coordinate 10,104 of VOQK01011247.1, read as the reverse complement.
AGAGAACAGACAGGGTAGAGCAGGTGGAGACAAGTGTCGGGCTGATCTGGGACAGAAGGAAGTAGCACGAGTGAAAGGGTTAAAGGTTTAAAGATGGAGGTGAGAGCTGCTGTGGCCGACAGGAGCTTCATGGAGGACATGCAGAGGATGCTGAGGTCAGAGGAGGTGGAGGCAGATGGTGCGCTGTGGCGCCCCCTACAGGAGCAGCAGACTGCTTACAGTAACAGTGTCCTGTCTGCACTGTGGACAGAAACGGTGCCCACTAAATGAGTGTGCTGGCAAAGTCATGTGACTGTGGCGTGTTTAGTGTTTCAGGAAACAGGCTCCTCTGTGAGGTCATCACTGTGACATCACTGTGTTTGTTTGTTTGTGTACAGGGCAGAGACGGAGCGAGGGTTGTCACGAAAACACATCATTGAAGGTAAATCAAACACATGTGAAATATCCTCCACACTGTTTGCACACTTCTTCTACGTTACCCAGAATCCTCTGCAAAGACGTTCACGCTCAGCTCTGAACGGCATGGAGGAGCATCTGTCACACAAACAACAGGAGCGCCGACACTCGAGTAAATGTACTCGGATACTCCTGCTCAGAGTTGCATGGCGAGGAGGCCGAGCGAGGACGACTGGTGAAAAGTCAGAGACTAATTACTGTGAGCGGTCAGTCGGTGTCCTCTGTCAGCTGGTGGAGGTCGTCGAGGCTTTAAGAGGCTCAGTCACACCGAGACAGGATTAGGAGTTATGCACACACACACACACAGTGTAACACTCACACACAGAGCAGCATCAATCATCCGTCCCGCTCAAAGCTGCTAACAGCTCAGTCCACTTAAATCACTCTCTGAAATGCTAAATGCTAAATTTACCCCTGAGACTGTGGCAGGAAGTCGCCGTGATGCTGACAAACTCTCGTCTTTGATGAACGTCTGCAGCAGCTGCTCGCAGACACTCACGGCCCGATGCCTCCTCATGGAAACCTGCAGTTATTTATTCATGTGCTGAAGCAGCAGGACAGTGAACGCACCGTTTACGCTCGTGTTGCTGATTTAAAGCCTGATCAGGCGTCGGGCTAAACTAGCAGCAGCTCTGTTTTTATGATTCGTCCTGTAAAAACAGGAAGTCCTAACGCTCTCTGAAGGTTTCCTGAAGGACACAAACATCCTCAACCTTCACACTACACTTGGTACATTTGTGGGAGGAGCTATAGTGGCTGCATAAAGGGGGCGGTGCTTTCTCCAGGGGCTGTCTGTTAGAATGTTGCAGCTGTAAAACAGCTGGTATACACGAGCCTGTGGTGAAAGAAGTATTCAGAGGCTTCATGTTTCCATGGTTTCACCTCACAATCAGAGGATCGCAGGTTTGATCCCAGGAGGACACAGTCTGTCTGTGGTCGTGTCAGGAGGGACTCACACATGTGGAGTGACTGTCTCCATCAGTAAGGGAGCAGCTGAACACAGCAGCTTCATCATAATCGTTCCTGTATGAGCAGAAAGTGCAGCTCGTCTGCTTTCTGCAGCACTTTGAGGGTTTCTGAGTGCACAAATGTTCTAAGTGTTACGGTAATGAGAACACTGCTTAGCCAGCAGGTTGGTGATGATGTAACACCACAGCTGATTGATTTCTGCAGCACTTTTCTTTGATGGCACAGACCTCCTGATTGGCTGGGTCAGACCCCACAGACAAACTGCTGGTCCTTCAGAGGGTCCGGCCCTTCAGGTTGGACCACACTGGCTGTGTTTGAATCACAGCCGTGCCAGCAGCAGAGTCAGCCTGTGCTGATCTTTAAAGTCTGGATAAAGTGGGAGTAATCCCGGACGCTGAGCCGTCGCTGCGCTGCTGCTGAGCGTCACTCAAACCCTCCGAGTCCTCCGAGTGTCCTTCACAAGGTCGTCTCAGATAATTCCCGCCGTCAGCTCACACTCCAAAAACCGCCATCACGCCACAAACCAGCAGCAGAAACAACAGAAAGAGCAGACGCAGGTTACCGTGGAGCTGTCAGAGATGCACGCGCTCACAGCGTCTGTGCTGACGGTGCAGGCGGAGGAGGAGGCGCCCACAATGTTTCCCACGCTTCTCCAGCTTTTACACCAGCAGGGCATCTGATCACTGTCATGTGCAGCACTGATCAGAAACAGGAGATTCAGTGTCTGCAGGAGGGAAAATGACTCTCTGTGAGCCGTACGGAGGCCCGCGAGGGCCAAACTCACAGATGCTGCAGGGCTGAGTGACAGCTGCACGTTGTGTCCTTCAGGCTGCAAATGAAACTGCTTTTATTATTTGATTGAATTATGTCGGCATGCTGGGAACGACCATCTGTGTGTGTGTGTCTCTGTGTGTGTGTGTCTCTGTGTGTGTGTGTGTGTGTGTTGCAGGTCTGCGTGGCTCACTCTCCAGGTTACAGCTGGACTATGTGGACATCGTTTTCGCCAACAGGACAGACGTGAATGCGCCGATGGAGGGTCAGCGTGCACATGCACACGTGCACAAGCACACGTGCACAAGCACACGTGCACAAGCACACGTGCACAAACACGTGCACACACATCTTCACATGGAGACAAAATAAAACAGTGTTTAAAGTTTCAGTGAATCTGCAGTTAGAGGCGTCTCTCAGAAACACGGGTTCACCTGCAGGTCATCAAGTTTAGTTCGTAAAGGTTAAAAAAGAGACACTCCCAGTGAAACCTCTCGCTCTAGAAGCTCTGGGTCCTTAGCTGCTCACTTCATGCCTGAAATAAAAATGGAGGATGCCGTAAAGCGTCTCGTAGTGCTGTGACGTCCTCACAGAAATGATTTCACTGCAGCAGAAAACTGTAAAAAGTCTCAAATGGAACTTCAAACACGACGAACATGCAAACATTGTTATTGCTGCTCTGCGTCACAGCGCCCCCTGTGGAGCAGGAGCTGCACAGTGTGGTCCTGTGGCGGTGCAGCCGTGACTCACTGCTTTCTGTTTGTCGCAGAGATCGTTCGAGCCATGACCTTCGTCATCGAGCAGGGCATGGCCATGTACTGGGGGACGTCCCGCTGGAACGTGGTGGAGATCATGGTAACACAACTCACAGCTGCACAGCTGCACAGCTCTGCTCTGAGCTGGTTTCATTACACAGCTCAGACATTTTCAGATGTTGATGTTACTGTCAACTACAAACACAGATAGATTTGGATGAGCTGACAGGAGCTCATTCCTTCTTCTTTGTATTTAACATGAACATCTTCTTACATTAAGTCTCACTGAACATTTCAGTAAATTAGCTGTAAAACTAAGCAGTCATGTCTGGTTGTGTTCATTGTGTTCATCTTCCACTCTTAATGAAAATGTGGATTCGTGTTTGTTTGTTGTTCGATTTTAAATGTGACTTTTTCATTCAAGAACAGAAGAAAAAGATCTAATGAATAGATTCATTAATGAAACAGCCGAGTGTGTGTGTGTCACCTGAGTGTGTCTCACCAGTGTGTGTCACATGTGTGTGTCTCACCTGTGTGTCCACCAGGAGGCGTATTCCATCGCTCGGCAGTTTAACCTGATCCCGCCGGTGTGCGAGCAGGCTGAATATCACTACTTCCAGAGAGACAAAGTAGAGCTGCACCTGCCCGAACTCTACCACAAGATCGGTACTCACACACGCACGCACCCAGACACAGACACACACGCATGCATGCACACATGCTGTCTCAGTCTTTAGTGTTACCCACCATCATCGTCTGAGTGCCGTTAATCTGAAAAACTCCAGGAGCTCAGCAACAAGCTTTAATGTCACCAGAGATCCAGCTGAAGCCTGAGGAGTACCAGGACTACGGGAGATAACAGCACTGCTACACTGCTGCTGGACAACACATCACAAAGTTCACGTTCACTCTTTATTTATGAGCACATGAACGTGATTCTTCGTATTTATTCTCTGTGTGTACAGAGTGAAGGTTTCTCTGCGTTTAAAGGGACAGTCTGCTGATTTTGGAGGTTAGAGATGAGCACTCACAGTTTGGATGAGTTTAGGTAACAGACTGATGAGCACAGCCCTGTTTTTTAACCACAGACAGCTGCAGCGTGCAGCTCTGAAACACAAGTCAGTGCTGAAGCGCATTAAATATGCATTCCTCTTTATGGCCAGCAGGGGGCTCCGTAAACGTGTTCCTGATGTGTTTCAGGCTTTATTGAATAAATATATAAAAACGATGTTCAGTTTGGAAATGTGGTGTCATTAGAATCAGGGAGGAGGATTACAGAGCACGCTCAGTCACAGGTCATGAGTGAACGAGTGAATGATGTCACAGTGGGTTCAGGGCCAAACATCGCCCTGGTGAAACCTGTCACCTCGAGGCTCGTCCGTCTGGCTGTTTTTACCTCGTTCAGCTTCCTCGAACTTCCAGCTGTGGTCACATTGATATGACATGATGGGCTGACAGTCAAAACTCAGAGGGGCCCGAGCCACCCCGGCCACCTCTTTAGCCACGGCCCTGGTCACACATTGAGTTTAGACTGAGCCAGTGTAAACACATGAACCATGAACCTGCTTTGATCTAATCAGGCAGGTAGCAGGGCTGAACTGTGTTCAACACTGTAGTGGGAGCTGTGGCAGCTGTGGCAGCTGTGGGTTTGCTGCGGCTCACGGGTCACGTTGGTGGAGTCAGTACAGCTGTGTGAGCAGTGGTGGTCTTATGGGTGGTTGTGTTAGTATTTGTTGTGTGTCTGTTGTTCTGTCAGTAGCTGTCACTGATGAGTTCTCAGGCTGGTGCGATGATGAAATGTTGCTCTGTGTCTTTAACTGGACGCTGAGACCCAGCCGAGGTTTGTGGGGACGGCAACTGTCCGCCTCTAAATTTAGACCCGTTTAAAAAAGTGCTCCAACATGAGGTCCGTGTGTCCGTCAGGTGTCGGAGCCATGACCTGGTCCCCGTTAGCTTGCGGCCTACTGACGGGAAAATACAACGAGGGCGTCCCCGAGAGCTCCAGAGCCGCCATGAAGGTACGAGCAGCACAAACGCCATCAATCTGAGCTCAGAG
>VOQK01011243.1:5556-15757 GCA_015052645.1 Benitochromis conjunctus | reverse complement strand
TAATGATTTATAAAAGAGGCTACCCAGAAATAAGAGCGTTTTTGATGTGCAGTTGTGTATTCTGGTGTCATTTACACAAATAAAACCCTTCTGCATTTAGCTTAAAAATCACTTTGAGTATAAATAGAAATATACTTTGAGTAGTTAGAGTAAAATATATATATATTAATCATAATAATAAAAAGTATCAGGTTAGAATCAAGTCCAAACTGTGCCGAAGATGAAATGAAAATGCAACCTTCAAAATTAAAAAAATGATGGCAAATTCTGATATCAGCCAAAGCTCACACACTAGGCTTGTCAGTGATTATAACCGTTTGCATATGCTGTTCTTCAAGTCACTGCCTAAGACTACGTCACAGACAGTAGTTGCTGGGATGAGGGAGGTGTTCCAGTCTTGGACTTGAACCACGAAAAACAACAAGACCCAGTTAATCACTGGCATAAACTCTGGTTCTGAGAACAGACAGCTGTTGAGGTTGTTAAAACAATAATCTGAGGCTTTAAGAGCTTAATAAGTGCATCAAGTCATTGTTGTGTACTTCAATTTATGCTCCATTTCCCATTACGCACAACATTATCATTTACCTTGTGCAGCACTCTTCTGAAACACTGGCCCCATCAAGCTTTGTGCTGAAAGACTGCTGTGTCATTTCTTCAAAAGGACTTAAGGACATTTGCTCAGCAGGGCCCCCTACATGAGGCTTTATCTAATGAAACATTTTCTTTTGGACGTGTCATTAAATTATTCCATCATTTCCATGTCTTTAACACATTTTTTTCCTATAGGTTGAACATTCAAAGTATTTTACTGTATTTGTTCATCACTTATTGGAAAGTTGCTTTTCCCCTTGCTTGTCCTTAGTCTACACTCCGCTGCATAAAACATATGCTGCACTGTAATATGTTTGTCACAGTACAAGTAACAATCTGTGCCTATGTGTTAGTTGATTGGCCTCATAATCATCATGTCTGGTTCTTTGCGACACAGCTCTGATTTGTGCTGCGCTTGTCAGATTGTGCTCGTCATTACCGAAATGAGCAGGTGGGGTCGGCGTTCACAAATTGTAGCCGCAAAACTTTCCACTAACTTTGTAAATCTTGTTTTGGTTAGAAATGAGGTTTACCAAGACGTCGTTCAAATAGCTGTTTCATATTACCATTTTATCAGTTAGACAAAATGAAAGAAACATTCTTGTTTGTGAAAATAGTAAGAAACTCACAAAGAGTTAAAATACACCATCCGGAAGACTCAGACTTGTGAGTCCTCACTCTAGAGGCCTTTTTTATCCTACTGAGATTACTGAGATAAGGGTGCAGAGCCACGATGCTGACGTGAGGTGATGATGGTGATTAGAGTCTAGACAAGTAAGTTCACGATGCAATAGTGAGTGGTTGCCAATTAACTTGCCAATCAAATCATACACACATTTGTTCCTTTTATTTGTTTATTCCTTCGTATACCATACCACTGAACAGACTAAGTAAAAGAGGGTGGACTGATGGACTGATGGATGGAGGGATGCTCTGACTGGACCACTCCAGTGGAAACTATATCAGTATCTATTTTTTTCCCCATTGTACTGCAGTCAGTTTTGACTGTGAAAATAAAATCATCTTTTGCAGTGAAAGGAGGATGAATTTGTTTTTCTTCCCAACTGGTCTTAGCTCACACAAATATCAGTAGGGCTACGTCTATGTGGGGAGGGAAGTCGACGGCTTTCTGTGCATAAACAAAACAACCTAAGGGCTTCAAACTGCTGGTGTGTCAAAACAAATCTCGCTCTATCAAGTAAGACAAGTAACACCTAAAATGAAGATCAACCTGAAGCTGTCAACAGAGTATTATCTATGTCAAATGCATTCTCACCGCTGTTTAACCTTCTTATTTTCGTTGAAGGGTGGTGCCTAGGTGGAGCATGGAGGAAGCAGGAAGCATGACACCTCACTCACTAAATATTTTGGATGATTATCCTTTTTTGTTCTCACATGGGCTCAATTACATTGATTTCAACCAGGGAAACAGCAGGTTAAAACAACCAGCGCGACTGATTCAGACATTTGCGTTCTTACATACAGCGCCGCAGGCTAATGTCTAGCAAAGTTCAGGGTTCCAGTGCATGTGTGAAAACAGCTACAGTGTATTACACCCGGCCTGACCTTGCTAATGGCATGCTTCCAATTTGAGTTGGTGGCCTACAGTGAGGGTGTATTAGGAGCGAAGCAGCAGCAGAACCGGAGTCTATTTCAGAATGAGCTTGCTGGTGGTGCACTGTCTGAGCCTGCGGGGTCGACCATTACCTGTGTTCACGGGGTTTTATAGAGAGATTTTGTGTGTGTTTGTGCCAAAGCAGATTGCACATGTGTTCATGCGATTTTGGGTGAGTGGTGAGTTGATGTGCAGTTTATTGCTTGTGTGTGTGCAGGTGCTGCTGCTGGGTTATGTGGCGTGTTATGTGAAACTGAAGGTTCAAGCAGCAGTTTTAGATGAATAATGAGCAGTTTTGGTGTGTTTGGTAGACTACCGCGTAGATTTTTATACATGGGTGTGGGGATGTTGTGTGTTCTATCTTGTGGGCAATGTACTGAGTGTCATGTGTGCAGCGTTTTCTCTTGCTGTGACTGGTGAGAGGTCTGGAAATGATAGAACAAGAAAAAAGAGAGAGAGAAACAGCAGGTGAGGTCAGTTAGAAAGCTGTGCTGGCCAGCACTTTCTAATGAGACTTGGAACCTGCCCGGCAGCAAGGAGGTTGGCAGGCATAGAAATGAGGTAGGATGGTCGGGAAAAGGGGTTAATTACGGAGGGAGATGTGAAGAAGGTTATTTTCCATAATCACCTTTGTTACATTAATTTTCTGTGTGATGCCATGAAAATAAATTGATTTACGGTTGTATGTGTGAACATCCTGGTCTGTTATGATCACAGAGAAAAGAGTAAGGGAGGGAAGAAGACAAGGTGAGGAGAAGTCAGAAGGCTAGTTGCAGATGAGGGAGATGAAGGAAAAAAGTGTCTAAAGGCAAGACGTTGATTGAGACAGATGAGAAAAAAATTAAATGATGAGAGAGAGAGAAAAAATACTGATGAAGAGGCATGTAAACAAGTATTGTCTTCAAGGCTTAAACAGATCTGGAGCAAAGACACAAGAGCTGGAAAGGAAAAGAAGGATTAAATGACGAAAGAGATTTGAGTGATGAGGACTTTGGAAAAAAGGGAGGAGGAGCTGGAAGATGGGAAAGTGAGAGGAGAACAAGTTCAGCGTCTTAGTATCGAAACATCTCCCTCCGCCTGCCACTATATTTCTTTATAATGACTTTTCTCATTCAACCTCCAGTCTTATTATTGGTGCTATTCAGCTGGCCTGCCCACATGGGTCAAGTGATGTTGACCTGAATCCTAAGTACCTTGTAGCACCTCAGACCCATCTCTCTAAGTCATTCATTAACAACCACGACGAGCGCTCTGGGGTGACAGCGAGTCGGTTGATTCCCTGAGCTCTATTTTCTGAGCTTTACTGTAGAGCATACAGAATTGTCGCGACAAGTTATTCTGAAAACACAAAGCAGTTGTTGAAAGATGTTATAGTTTGCAGAGTTACTGTAAATCACAGAGTTGATGAATGAGCGCTTTCAAGCAAGCGGGGTCAAACATCAGTTTAGACATTGATTGTTGGTACAATTGTGCTTTTTCATTTGCTGAGTGAGCGCTCCTGAGCCAGCACAGTCAGCGAGTGGTTGCAGAGATCCAAGGAGTTCATGCTCAGAAATGTCTTTGGCAATTCTGTGGGCTTGAAATGCATATATGTGTAAATTTGCTGACAGATCCTGGCTAAAGCATGAACTGTTTGTGCAGAATTTGTGAAGAAAAATCTGTAATGATTGATGGCAGCACAAAAGCCAGCGTGGTTCAACTTTTGTCATCAGATCGCTTGGATTAGATAATGACATTAGGAGGTGTTAGGCCAAATTACAGCTCATATACACTAATTAGCAGAATGCTACTATTACACAAAAATGTAAAGTGCTGATAAAAGCTCTGCGGATCGTGAGCCAAAACAAGAAGCCATCCGTTAAAATGTGTTTATATAAATAAGCTGAGAGAGATGTACACTCGCACTACAAAGCAAAAGAATAAAATAATATCACAGTGTAATGAAGGGGATAATTGTAGTAATGATACGGTGTGTTTGTGCGCATGAAGCTGTTTACCTGACTGCATACAGAACACTGGCTTACTTTAAGTGTTCACTGTAATTCTGTTTGCATTAAAGTGCCGTGCAAATTAAGGATAATTTGTAACCCCTTGCTACACGACGCTGTAAATGCAAGCAAACATGTAGGGTGCTTAAAAAGGTGGTATCATTTTTATTTTTTTTTTAATATTCAAATACAGTAGAAAGCCATACAAATCCATTAAGAGAGGGTGAAGATTTGTACACTTGCTTTTCTTTTTTTAGCGATGCAAGCCGTCAAACCACCTCCTGCCTCCATGTCTCCTCCATTAATTACAGCTTCCGTTCTCGTCTCCACCTCCCACCTCTCATCACTCCATCATTGGAAAGGGGTAAAAATATCACACCATAAGACCTCCTTACCAACCCACTCCCCACCAACACCTTCATCCCATCTTTAAACAGTCACCCTCATTCTTTCATCTTGCCACATTACCCCCTCCCTCCACTTACATCTGCCTTCCTCGCTCCGACATTATTGTCACATTCCTTTTTTTGCCTCTATCTTTCTATCCATCTACCCCTCCAGAATAGCCATCTCGCCATCTTTTTTCCTCTCTATTACGCTATTGGTTTTACCTTCTAGCTTCCCTCATGTCTCACTCTCCTTTCCTTTTTTTCTGAGGCGCAGCCTGCTCTTTCTCTTTTTGTCGGTAGAATGAAAGATAAAGATCTTTAATTAATCAATCCACATACTGTTGCCGACAGTGTCTCGCAGTCCTATGTCTGTGGCTCTGCCGCTGTAAAAAAATGCCCTTTTTTAACCTTTTCTATAATTCATCTTTCCTCTAAGAATACAGCAGTAGTATTATTATTATTTTTTTTTCATATGTTCTGAGGTCTGACCCTTATGCACCTGGATGAGATTCTGCACAGGAACTAGGATGAAAGTTTACCTTAATTATTAACCTGAAGTATAAGAAAATAGTTGATGTCTTTTTTATGACGTATTTTTTGTGTGACAGCTTAATTACAACTACTTCAAATTCAGCTTTAGTATTTTTGGTCTATTGCGCATTTCTTTTTTTTTTCTTCATGTCAGTTTGAGTAGCAACTATTAAAAGTCTTCTTTTTCCAGGAAATTCAACTCGGTAAAATTAACTCAGCATCAAAATGAATGGGTCCTCGTGGCTAGGTAAAAAAAAAATGCAAATTATATTGTAAGGGCCCCTTTATCTCTTTTATTCCTGGTGCCTTTGTCCTGCAGGCCTAAATCAGCAATTAACCCATGGTTGGCAACTGGTGTATACCAGGTTCCTAAAGTCAGACAATGGGAAAGTTTTGACGAAGAGCAGTTGTGCTTGAAATGTTACAGCTACCAAGATGCAAGAAAGAGGTAAAACTGGAGTTCTGCAGTATAGATCTTTTAAAAATGTGTTTTTTAAATATGTTTTTTGGTCTAACTCTTGCCCTTTTTTGGTATGGATGTGCTTTTCTGCATCTTATGCACTGCAGTGTGAAAAACCCTTATATTAACCTTTGCATGTGTACCGAATCTGATCACATGCAGCTGTGTATTCTGATTTAACTGACTTATGACACCTAGAATGAAAGCAATTTTGATGCAAATTGCAGCTAACACCGAGGATCTTTTCACTAGCTGGGCCCATGTCCTCATTTTAGGTTTGGCAGCGTTTTTTAGTAAATAAAGGCGAATGGCTTAATCAAGAATTGAGCTGCGGTTTGGGGAGGGCCTCCAAGGGGACTGGTGGCAGCTCCCGGGCCTGGAAGATCCCCATGTACTAATGAGAGGAGTAGTAGTAGTAGTAGTAGTAGTAGTAGTAGTAGTAGTAATGAAGAAGTGAAAGAATTGAAAAAAGGGGAGGGAGGGTGTTGCACGAAAATGAGAATGAACAGCTTGTAGAACTCGGAGGTCATATATAGATAGGACCCGGAAAGGGGTGTGTTTGGAGTCATGGTCCCGCTCCTGAAATTCAGATAATTTATCTCCAAAAAGAAATTCAGCTGCCTCTATATCGCAGCTACAGCTGCAGCCCCAACTGCTGGCAGTATTGATAAGCAGACCAAATCGGAGCTAACTTCCTGTTGTTCTTTGAACACCAACTGTCCGCATGCACCTGTCCGCTTAATCGTATGTAGCATCTCTTCGTCACGTTTCTCCATCTCAGCTCTCCCTCTCCCACGTCAGTTCTCCTCTTCCCTGCTGGCGAGCCAAGCTAGTTTGAAAACTACTGCTTTGTATTAAAAACTGGAGGGATGAATTTATGGATGCTTGGAAAGTTTTCTGCTTGGCACTGACTGCCTTCCCTTTCACTTTGTTGCGCCATACAAAAATCCTACTTGATGTGAAAAAAATTTGCCCTTTTTTTTTTTTCTTTTTTTCAAAAAGTTGTTGCGCCCAGAGCGAACAATGTGCCTGCCTCGCTCTGCTAGCTTCCTTCCATCAGATTATATTTGTTTTAAATTTTAGCAGTCTAGGCATATTCACTGTAAGTTACGCTGTACGAGAGCCTTGATCAGATGCCTAAAATGTAAATGTCAGCTTCTGTACAATGTCTCCTTCTCTGATTTATAGCTGCTGCACAACACCATATTGTTCCTTTCCTTGGCTGTTGTCATGCTTTCTTAGCCTTTCCCTTCATGCCTACTGTTCCTTGTGGTGAGAACAGAGCTGTCAACAAACACATTCACACAGATGTGTGCACATTACACCATCACACATACAGACTCACTGTGTGCCATGATTGTCTTCTACAGACAATGAGAGCCAAGTGTGACCTCTTCCAACATCCCTGTGTCTCACACTATCACTCTGTAATCCCTCATCTGTCCCTGTCCTCATCTACACCTGCTTCTCTTCACAGTCCTCCTCACGCTGCTCATTCCTTACAGTTGTTTTCTTTGTTCACACCCTTGTCTTTGCTAATCTTTTTCTTTTCTTTCTTCCTCCATTCTGAATCCCTTTAAACTTTAGTTTGATCTTTCCTCTTAAAAACCAAAAAACAATATTGTTTTATCTCTGGTTTTCCTTTCAACAAGCTAAGCTCTGAGCTCTCATCCCACCTACCCTCCATCCATCCATCCATCCATCTTGACCTGTTAGCTAGATCACTATTGACCACAGCGCTATCCCGCGATCCTTTCATTTCCTTTCATCCCATGCTGTCCTTTGCCAATTCTATTTTGGGCTGTCTGTTTACCTCTCCATTTGAATTAAATTTAAATGAATCAAAATTAGCCCTAATTACTCTTCCTATACTGGCAAGCATGGAAAATGACTTAATGTTACAAGGGCATACTTCACTTGTATAACAAAACTGCAAGACACTCGGGCGATATGTCTAACTGGATAAACACTAATTAAATAGTGTAATTAAAAGACAGTGCAAAGACGGAAAGAAGGTCATGCACAATTTAGCACAGCTTGCTACGCCACAAAACCATTTGACAGGTTCGTTTGCAGTTTGTATGATTGACACTGATACGTAGCTTTTTATTTTTTTCAACACTTACAAATTTTAGTTGGCGTAACCTGGTTCAAGTTCAGAATAAGACAAAACGATATAAAATTTCCTAGCAAGTAGCAAATGTAAAAAAAACCCAAAAAACTTCTATTTTACAAGCAGGTACAGTTTGCGATAGTGCGTGTTGTGGTTTTCATTTTCTTGTTATCAAAAAGCCTTGGGTGAAAAACAACTTCTCCATTAGATCACTAAAGCCCGGTCTTCAATAGCAGATGACTCTGATAAATTGTCATGAATTTGCAGCTATTCACTTTTTTTTCTCCCCCTGCAGACATTAAAATGATGGTTTGAATTTCGTTATTACCCATATAGATTCTTCTGCTGACACTGACATTAAATGATTGTATTCTCCAGAACCGCAATTAGATGAACTTTGCGGTGAGTGATGAGTGAGCGATAATGACTTTGAACATTACAGATTTCAAACTTTTAGGATCATGTTATTTTAAATGAGTTGGAATGCAAATGTAACCCGCATGAACTTGTCTTACTCTGTAACACCGCATAGATATTTCCAAACTGTAATGTTGTGAGCTGACACGCACAGTGCAGTGTCGCATAAATGCCTCACTCGCTGTACAAGCAGACTACTTTAGACATCTGTCTGATATTCATGGAGATGTAGATTGTGTGTAACAGTAGAATAACCTTTGATCGTTTCCCTCTCAAAAACACAAAGTGCCGAAAAAGCGAGCTACGGCAGGGAAGAACTTTTGTTCCTTTAAATCTAGAGTCGGTGTCAATCAGCCACTCCTGTCTCAACTGCAGGAAATAGCTTTTTCAGACTTAAGTATTTTTGAATGTCTTATTTCACCAACAGCTCAACAAAATATATTGGCTGCCACTGTATTAAACAATGAATGTCAAAATGAAGGCGTAGTGTGTATTAAAAATGTGGACTTCATGTTTTATGCATCAATCTGATTAATTATCCCTTCTGAGAGTGTGACGTGTTGAAACTGATTTGGCAGCGAGGGACTGCACCACCTCTATTCTTCCTCACCGAGGAGAGGTCTGAGTGCTACAGAACGAGAATGAAATGAATGAGCTTGCAGTTACACATGAGAATCAAGTTTATTTTTCCATCATATTTGTAGCATAAAAATAAAATTGTCTCTTGTGTCTCTTGTTGTTTTGCTCTCTGTCTCACTCCGTCTCTGCTGTGCTTTCCACACTCTCTCATTTAGCTCTCTCATTTTCTCCCCCTCTGCAAGAGTGTCCACTATCTGTGGTGAGAGACAATTATTTAAAAGATTAATTGCAACCTACTGTACTGTGGTTACTGTCAGAGGCCCCACTGGACCATACGGGAAAGGAAAAAAGAAAAAAAGGAGAGAGTGAGATAGGGAGTAAATGCAACGAGGGAGCTGTTAACAGACTGAGATTGAGAGCGAAGAAAGAAAATAAGAGGTAGTGTATATGAGATGAGAGAGAGGGGAATACAAAGGTGGAGGAAAAGACGCAGAGAGGGAGAGGAGAGAAAGTGGCAACGAGTGCGAGACGGGGACAGGGAGGAAGGTGGCGAGGGAGGGGTCGAGCGAGAGCCAGCACAGTAAATGGAATTTGAGGCTACTGTAGCGTTACTCTATCTCGATGGGAAACTAAGGATATAGGTGGATTCAACACTGTTGTGTGTGAGAGAGAGGCTATATGCTTTTTTTTGTGATAAGTTTGTGGGCCCCCGTGTGCAATTGCTTGCATGCACTTCTTTCATGTCAGCGTGTGTCCTGGTGGGAATAAGAGACTGCAGTATCGTTGTGCTTCTCTGAGGGGAGGTAGCACTGGGTAGCTCACAAATAAAGCTCGATGTAGGCACACACTGACAATCCCAGCATGGACGGCGTGAGTGTGTGAGCACCTGATGTACCACTCATTATGGAGACTAAGCCACATTGCTACCACCTTGATCTTATCATGCTCTCAAATGAAAATAGGGCATTTCCATTTCCTGAGAAGATTTTTTTTTTTATTACTTAGCGTTGTGTTTGCGTATGTAAAACAAGCTTTACACTAAATTTGATTAGATCATTTAGTGTTAATAGTTGGAGATTACTTTGTGTTTGCAGTAAGTCCACATGACTAGCTTTAGACTATTTTCACGAAAACCTTCCTTTTTTTTTTTCCCACCTGCACTTTGAATCTTTTAAATAAAATATAGGACCAGTAATGGTTGCGGTAATGGCAATGGCATTAAAATATATGCCGTTTCACTTTGCATACTGCTTAACACGGGCCATAGCTGAAGCTGTCAGTGTCCTCAAGGATTCTCCTGGCACTGCCTCATCAATTACCTTGCTACTCAATAACTACTGGCAGACTCAAGTACAACAGTAAATGAGAATCTTACATAATACAACATGGACCAATAATGACACTGTGAGCTCACTGCATGCATTAAGTCTGGAGGCCATGTAGTGCAGTTAAATTAAATTAATACTGGATCAAATTCTTCAGCTCATAAAAGATGTTCTGTGCTTTTTGTAACAT
>VOQK01011242.1:6235-17936 GCA_015052645.1 Benitochromis conjunctus | reverse complement strand
GGAGGGGAACGTTTTTTTTTTTTTTTTTTGCATGCCATGTGGTCTCATATATGGCACGATTGGAGCAGGCGTTAAAAATGAGGGGTAAAAAAAAAAATACAACTGCTGGATGATAGATCTGTCGAAAAGACTGAGTGGGGATGTGGGAAGACAATAGCACAACCCGTATAACTATACAGAAGTAAAATAATCCAATGCACGCACTACTCATATATTGGAATGCCCTTAGGGCCCACGGAGCCACTGAAACTATTGACACTTGGCGAGGCGTCTGATAGGAAAAGAGAAATGAGAATCAAAATAAGAACTTTCAGTGAATACATGGCCTACATATTAAAAGTATTTCTTAGCTCATATCATTGAGGAAGCCAGAGAATTCAGCCAGTGAAATTAACAACCAAATGAATCCTACTTCCGTCTTTGTGATTGGCTGTTTTGCTGGTCTGGCAGACTGAAATAATCCAGGGTTAGGGTTAGCCTTATCTCATAAGGCAAAGCCCAATCAGACTGACCCGTCACTTATTACACTTTCATCTTCAAATTAATTAAATAATTTAAAAAGGATGTTGTTTTTACAAGCGGGGAACACCCATGAATCTCCTCAGTGACGCCTACAGAAACCCCAGACCTCAAGTGAACCACAATTTTAGAAAATAAGCTGGGCCAGTGAAAGCTGAATTATGATCCAAAGTCGTCCATGCATACACTCCTAGTGAGGTAATGGCTCCTAAATTAAAAACAGAGGAAGTGACACTGGAGGAATCTGATCTTACAGGCAAAAAAATGACTCACCATGAGTCTGTGTGTGTCTGAGGGGTGGGGGTGGAGAGCTAGTTTATATCATGAAGCAACTGTGAGAGCTGACTAACCACACTCAGCAAACTTTTTCCCTTCTGTGTCCCATACTTTCTCACCCTACTCTCAGGAGCAACCAAAGAGGAAGGTACTGGCTGTAAATGATTGTGGGGATGAATGTGATAACACTTCCCTCTTGTGGACAGAAGGTCTTTAGATAATTACAACAGATCAGGAGTAACATGGTTAGAAATGCAGATTCGACTGTGTTGTTTGAAGGGTGCTGGTTTGCATGTGGTCCAAATCCCGTCTTTGATCGTGATCTAAGATCAGCTCCACAGAATTATCTGCAGAACAGCAAGAGAAATTGTCTGGCATGACAAAAGAATACTGAGCCAACTGGTTATTAGGGTCAGAGGGGGGGCAATATAATGCATTCTGTATAAAATGGAAAACTACAACCAACAAAAGCTATTCTCTTTAGGTGTACAATGTGCAGTTTATATACATGCCTACAGTTTTGTTAAATGTAATAAGAGCACGACAGGGCATTTCCACAGGGAGCATGCAGATAAACTAAAAACTTGACATTCTGTTTTGTCAAATAGAAAGAAAAACAAAAGAGTTGCTGCTAAAAATTCTGCACACATTTCCTGCGGTAATGGTTTTTATAAAATGTAATCATGCCATCAGAATGTACCGTGTAGTTTGCAGCTAAAATGTTTCGCTGACTATTGATGAGGCACATGCTGAAGGTGGAAATTCATGGGTATCACACAAGATAGCAGGAGTATTTTCCAGGGTTATGAATAAAACATGCAATATGAATTAACAATGTCAATTTAACATTACATTTTTACCATTGGGAAGATAATCATTTAACTTCATATACCTTGAAAGGTCAGAGCAGCAGCAGAAGCCTGGAGGTATCGAGAGATACTGTAGGAATTAGTCTAAATCTGATAAACCTGGAAAATCTGGATCTCGGGAAGGGAACATAAAATCCTTCCCTTCAAGGCCAACTACCTTAACTTTGCCCTTGAGCAAGGCATTTCATTACTGCAGGTGGCTAAACTTGCCAGCTTGAGTGTTTGTAGCAGTGTGAGTTGAAACTCAGCTGTCAGAAAGCTTCCACGCTTGGCCAAACGTCCTACAAGAGATAACAGTTTTAAAAAAAAGCAACAAAAAAAAAAAAATCTGGATTTGCCCCTTGCCTTTGGTGCATTAACTCCGATGCCCCCTTCATCGAGCGGCCGAGGTGATTGATTTACAGGCAAGCTGATGAAATTTGATACGCTTATTCTGAACTACTGCTTGTGTCAGAGCTCAAGGCGAGGTTTGAGCTGCTGTCGAGGCGTAGGAACTGCCCTGCATAATAATTTATGTATGGAGATGAATCAGAAAAAGTAGCGATGGCTAAAGTACTGAGTAGGTCCAACAAAGGTAACAGGAAAAAGTTGTCCAGTCATAGCACTGGTAAAATAGTGATTTTCGACTACAGAGACAAAATCATTTCTATTTCGTGGATGACACTATTACAGAATTTTAAAATGAGACATGTATTGAGAGGCAGTGATTCTTTAAGCTGGACTGTCCAATTACATTTTCAACAGTATATAAACAGACAATACATGTAAACAATGTTGGTATTTTGTCCTTTATAGTAGTGCGGATTTTGTGAATTGTTGGGCTCATACCAAAAGCCAGTGTGGCCACTAGAAGATGCTGATAGTGGAAGTTTTCAACCATACATGTTGGTCAGTTCAGTCTTAGTTGCCGATATATCAGAGCAGTCAATACCAGCGTTCAGTATTGGTGCATCCCTAAGGTTTTGTGTTTTTTATGTGATTTTTCTCAGTATCTTTGTGATCCCTTTTCAGTGTTTACCTTTCTTTCAAATTTTCAGAAATGACTTAAAGACCCCAAACTTCTTATTCATAATGTTATGGATCAAAATTTCAGGTAAAAACATTCATTCAAATCATAACCACCCAATATCAGCCCCAAGTTCAAACTTAAAACCATTGGAAAAAAAACCCTCATTCACTTCCATTATGCCACAGATGAGTACACTTGGCACAGGGTGTTTCGCATTTATTTAATGCTTCAATCCCAAATCCTGTTGTCACCTCAGGAAGTGATGCAAACACTGATTTATACAGCAAGACATGTGCCGTATTCGTGACCTAATGTAGGCTGTCACAAACTTGCATTTGTGAGCAAAAAAAAATATGGCAGTGCATTGGCAATGTGCTGATGAGCAAAACAGAATCCAGGTTTTCTGCAGTCCGTAATAGCATAAAATCTGCATTGGGCCCGACCCAAGTCTGCTTCCCTGGAGAGCAGACAACTCTTTTGATCCAAAGCTGTTAGTTTCCCTGGCCTGAAAAAACATCTGATGGAGACATTTTTGCCTAGAAGCAGTCTGAACAAAGGCAAATCTACAGTACTGCTTTAACATGTGGAAAACTTACATTATATTGTAAAGTAGGATCCGCATGCAGCCACACAGGCAGGTATTCAGGCTGAATGCAGCATACTAACATCTGGAAATAACAAATGCACCTGCCAGGCATCCGTTAACTGATTTCCTTAAAGATTTAATACTGTTCAATTAGACGGCAATAAAAAAGAAGATTATTGATGCGTTGCATGATAAAATACTCGAGGGGATAATGGCTTCAAATCAACATTTACTAAGCGGAGATGTCCATGTTGTTAGACAGGTCATAGTGAGTGTAAATAATTTGTATATATGTGTGTAAGGAACAAAAGGTGACTTCCAGAAATCTGTGCCACAAATAGAAAAAAACCCTCACTTAAAATATCATTCATACATGACGATAATAGAAAGTTTATATTCATGTGCTCTAAAAATGCCACACACCAACACAACATGAAAAAACAACATAAGAGGAGAAAAGCTAGCAATGGACATACGAGGCAGCTTGTCTCCTTTACAGTGAACAGGAAGGTCTTATCTGTTTAAGAAAAGGCGGGTCAATCTTATAATGTTTTTATTGACAATGTATCATCTCGTTCTTCAAATATAAACCAGTGGTGGGAGAAAGAGCGTTCTCTGGTATGACAAGCATGTAAATCCAAATCACTGGGGAAAAAAAGCCTCGGAGAGTTTAGTTCTCCAGTATATCAAACAACTTTTCCAATATGAAATATGAAGTTAAAGCTGATATATTTAATAACATGTTTTATGGAGGTCAAAGTAAACGGGACAAAATAAGATCCCAATAAAGGGAAAACTGGACATTACAAGATATTTTCAGAGGAATGGAAACTATAGCTCCTAATGCCAACCAAAGTTTTCATTCCTATGAAAAACATGGTGGTTTTTCTTTGTCAAGCTAAACTCAGTATTCTTCCACGAGGTTGTAGACGTTGCAAGCTTTAACAAAAAAACAGACAAAAAAACGACTATCCAAAGAAAACAACCAGCCTCCAGCGTTTCATACTGCGTGTGCCGAGCAGGTATTCAGCCTTTTATTTATGAATCGCGATGTCTTCCATTTACTAGACGAGGAAGGCTGATGTAATTGTGCACATGAATTTGCCAATGTGTCCACAGAAAATAAAGACTTTGGATAATTCTTTCCTTCGGGGAACATTTAGGAAAATGCCAGCGTTTCCAGCTTAAAGAAGAAATCAATCTCAAACAAAGAAGGCAAATTCATATCCTCTTGCTCACCTGAGAGAAGTGAATAGCTGGCAAATGTTAAATGCCAAAACAATGTATCCTGTCACAGACACAAAGTTGAGTGGAAATTATACTTTCAATTGGGTTTCCTAGGTAAATGCTTCATTATTATTACTCTAACTTTTAACAACCAGAATCTGGTCCACATTTGCCCCTTAACATTTTCTATTGTCTATATATTCTAATACTAAAAGCTATACTAATCCTTTCACGGCTGACTTTTCTGGCTCTGAGCACTAGATGAAACTATGTAGAAGTGTTGTGGATTGCATTATCTTTGGGAATGTGGATCCAACAGCTACGTCTCAGCACGAAGGCGCTTTTGCAGTGGCAGCAGGATAAAATCTCTGCTCAGAGGATAATGAGATGGATCACATGCATGGCAGCACTTGCTAAGTTACATGGTTTTAACTATCTATCAGCGCACTCATTTTCAAGCCACTTCAGCCTCCTATAGCTTAGATACGATGTTTCCACTTTGACTGTCTGCCTTGTTAAAATGTGGCTGTTTCTGCACTTATACACAAGCGAGCAGACTTCCCCCGACATGAAAACTAAATTATCATACTAAGGGTGCTATCAAGCGTCCCTAAATCACTTGTGGTTCCATAATCACGGCACCTTCCTGATGGCAATAAGCCACATTTATTTCACTCATCAGTGCTAAAAATAGGCAAGGTTTAGCATAACTGTTTCATCTAAAGCTGTGGAAGGCAGGTTACTGTCAATGATGTCCATGCGCGCCAGACAGGGATGATTTGCTTTCAATCCAATCATTTCAAATTGTAAATAGAAACTGCCTCATTTGCTAATGGTCGAGCATTCATTCTGATATCCCCTGGTTCTGTATGACAACCTTTTCATGCCAAAAGCTTTTCAATTTTTTGAATTTTGAAGAATATCCACTTCCCTGAATTGATTGCTGAGTGGAGAACGAATTGAATCCAGCCTTTGTGGCAGCATTTAAAGCCGCGGTTTAGCACATGTGCTTTACAAATTTGCAGAAAATGCTCCAGGCCTGTCCTGTCTGATAAAAAAGACCTAATATAATTGACATCCTTCTTGCTCCTATACAACAAGGATTTGCTGTATTGGGGAGAAGAAGAAAAAACAGCTCCTGTTGTGCTTTAAAATTCTGTGTAGAAAATGGTCTCCATTAGACGCAGTACACCACAGAAATATTTAAAGACAATTTAAAACCAGTTACACGCACAAACTGCGCTTCTAGACCCATTATCTAGAGAGCAAGGAATCAATGCGTGCACTGTGTCTACAAAGTCGAAAAGTGATGTGAAAAACTTTCACAACGTTGTCAAAGTACAGACTACGTCAGCAATTTTACAAAGTGATAATGGAAAGAGAATCTCTTTCTGTCAGACTCTGAGGAGGACACCTGAAGGTGACACAGCTGCTCTGTCACCATGCAACTATCAGAGCCTCAATCCTCCAGTCGAGACGCTTGATGAATCAGCGTTAAGTTAACTAAATTACTTGTTTATGTAATTATATTGTCTGTCATCTGCTGTGCCACCTATACTGGGATCATTATACTAGGCCCCGTGTTGAGTGAGTGTTTCCAGAGCGTTGGACATTTCTTAAATAACAAATATCAGTTAGTTTGCTTTGCTGTTATATCTTTGACAGGACTTTCACTGAAAGTGTTCACATACACATACTTGGGCGCAGACTTAATAAACCTATAAAAAAAAACCAGACAAAATTGGGCAATGAGAGAGAAAGAACTGGCTTTATAAGAAATATTGTTTTCACTGCGCTGTGTAAATTAATGCCAAGTAAATGTACACAAACCTAGACAGGGCATTCTGAATGCTGACTGCATCGTGCTCAGGATATTCCTGACTATTGCCTGAGGCGGGTGATTTCATTTTATTTCAAAGGAATACATCATTAAAAGTGTTTGCAGAGAGACATATGCTTTCTGTTGGTGCCTATTAACTTCTATTTATATTTCATGATTTATTTACCAGCAGCTCATTAGCATAAATTTATCAGGGAGGAAATGACACAAAAGACTACTTTTGGTTTTGCACTAATGTAAAAAATAAAAAAACACACACTTAAATTAACTGGCAGTTTAAAATATAAGCAGTGTATGAAAATGATATTTTAAGCCAGTCACCATATTGCTCCAAATTTAGGTAGGGACCATGAAACAGATACCACAGAGGTAGCAATGGTGTACAATGAATGCTCTACTCTTTTTGTTGTATTTCAGAACTTTAGTGATCTCTTAACACCACGCCGTAGAAATGTAGCCTCAAGCTGTCCTCGCAGCAAACTCTTGAGCAAAAGTGATAGAACTTTTCTTGAATTAGTATTATTTGGGACAAAAGTGTACTTCTACACCTTTTTGTCCCCTTCACACTGTGTTTACACATCTGCTTATGTTACGACAGATGAACTAGCTGTGAGCAAGGCTTCTACAGTATATGTAAAACTACAAAATGATATGTGCATTATTTATGATTATTATTTTCATTTTTCTATATGCCTGTTTCTGCATTTCAAACAGTATCAAGGTATTTGGTGTTTGTCTTACAGATGTGGGATTTTAAGCAATGCATTTTCATACCAGGCATCTAATAATGCCTTTGTGCCAGTTGCTCATAAAGTGTCTTTTGGCTTGAGTGCTTCGATCCATTAGCTACAGTAATATTAGACATTGAGAGATAATGGTCCTTTTTTAAAGCGTGATAAAATCCACACATCCACACGAGGAGGTTGGAGGGGTGCCAGTGGAGTCAATCAAGGAAGTCACAGTTTGTGTCCATTTGGGAGCTTTGTTTTTTTCATCTTTGTTCTACTCTCACTTGCTGCTTTGTTAGGTTTAAACATTAAAAACTGCTTGGTTACATCTGGGAAGAGATTTCAGTTTTGGTTAGTTTTGGTCCAAAACATTAAGACTGCTCTTTGGAAACATGCCACTTGCCTAGTGCCTTTAAACATGATTCATAGAGGTGAGAACTGGATGAATGGAATGAGTGAAAGTAATTTCAATAATCAGATATTTTACAGTAATAACAATGTTTGTGTGTGTGTGTGTGTGCGTGTGTGTGCGTGTGTGTGCGTGTGTGTGTGTGTGTGGCGCTTTTTGAATCCAGCATTACAGAATACAAAAGCACAGAATGCACAAAATACAATACAACACAATCATGGGCACAGGAAATAAAGCGTAAAAGATTCAAATGAAAATGAAACTCTAATGCTAAGGGATAAAATAGCCTATCAATTTAAGATAGAGCAAAGCTATCCAGCTCAAGTCCAATTCAAAAATATCCCAAGTCTAAAGGTTATAATAAAAGTTATAAAAGAGTCCTACCATACCATACCATACCATTCCATACCATACCATACCAGCTTTATTTATAAAGCACTTTAACATAAAACCAGGGTTCACAAAGTGCTCTATATATACAAATAGCATAAACAAAAAGATAAATAAAACAAATCAAATCAAACATGTTAAAACAAATGGAGTCAACCCCTTAAAGAGTGCCAAAGGCTTCAGCAAATAAATATGTTTAAGAAGAGTTTTACACTCAGAAAGAGAAGAGGCCTGCCTAACATGCACGGGCAGATCATTCCACAACTTTGGAGCAGCTGCAGCAAAAGCACGGTCACCTCTAAATTTATACGTAGTTTTTGGTACCTTCAGGAGCTGCTGATTGGCAGACCTAAGAAAGCGGGCAGGTGTATATGGCTGTAGAAGCTCTGAGAGGTAGGGGGAGGGCAGGCCATTAAGTGATTTAAAAACAAATAGAAGAACTTTATAAAGGATCCTAAAATGTACAGATACCAGTGGAGTGAAATGAAAATGGGGGTAATGTGCTCAGACTTAAAAACACCACCTTGTATAAATCTGTGAGACCTAAAACGTGCAGTTCTTATAAGTTAATATGCATCTCCTCGTATAGCTGCATGGCATCAAGCCACAGTCTAATCTCTGTCTTTTGTTTGTCTCGTTTTACAATAATAACATCATTAGGTCTGGTGAAGGTAAGGTAAAGGCATAATCTGACTTTTTAGAGGCTGTCATCTTGTAATTCATACACATAATAAGGAAGATAGACAATATTTGCACTCCATAAATACTGTTTAATGCTTTTAACAGCATGGCAGCAGACAGAAACTAATTTCACTCCTTGTGTTCTTGCAGATTTCAATGTAATTTTCTGCACTGGCATCAATATTAACAATTACAAAAGCCATCAGATGTGCACCCAAATTCAATCAATAGCTCTTATGTTTAGCTTTCAGGAAATGCTCTGCATGCAGGAGATATATTTTATTTTGCCATTTCAGTGAGATTATTATCTCGTGTTAGGGGTTAGAAAGTCAACATATAACAAGGAGAGCAAAAAGTTCGTTTGTGCTCATCTAGCCAAAACTTTTAAATGGAAAAAAAAACCCCAACATACTTGTAAAAATTAGCATGTGCTGCATAAAACATTTTAGCAGATATTCATTATGCCAACATACACAGTGCTTATTCCAAACACAACCACTCAGGCTATTAAAACATGTTTGTAATACAACACATGAAGTGTTATTACTCTCTTTGAAAAATGTAAGAATATTGCAACTTATACTTGTAAATGCTACGGTGCAGAGTCTGTGGAGTTGAAGTGCTAAGCAAGATGGAGAAAAAAAAAGAGTAAAGTGCTGCAAGGAAAGTATTATATCTGGAGATCTTTAATTTCAGTCTTGTGCTTCAAAGACCTGCTCTGAGAAAATGAGAGAGTCTGTGAGTGACCAGTAGGCTATCAGCAAATGGGTGGGCAGTGACACAGGGCTCATCATTGGGGCTATTCTGGAGGTGCACACAGGACAAAATTACTCTGTCTGTCTGAATAAATTCTAGCTGCAGGCAACAGGAGTTAAATAATATATTTTATTACAGCTGAACCATCAGAAAGTCATGGAACTTATATCATTATAATTTATAAAATGTAATAAAAACTCACAAATGTAACACATGTATCTATTTATTTATTTCATAAAAGACCAGGAAAAGCCCATTTTATTTAAGAGAAGGGAGAAGCAAGGCTGTTTATACCTCAAGTACTAAAGTGCATCTTGTTTATTTTCATATTATCACTGAGGGGGCAACGAATCAGTTCAAGATCAATCCCCTTTAATGCTTATGTGAGAGCAACATCTGGTTTTCAATTAGATATTTAGCAAGCCCCCGCAATAAGGAGTTACCTCAAAGTAGCTGTAATGTCACTGGGCCTGCAATAATGATGTGGCTAATGTGCCTATCGAACGACACGTGGATGGAGAGCTCAGCCTGCTGCAGTATCTTAAGATAACTCTGCACAGTCTGTTTCTCCTGATAAGGTGCAATCTGATTCAAAGGGATCAAGCATGCTGCAGGAATATAAGTCATCTAACAGAAAATAAACCCCAGTCAACAGCCACAGATTAATAAATCCACCTCCCCAATCACAAAAACATCATCCTGTCATGTTGGTCTCATATTCCTGTTTGAAACCCCAACAGTTCAGGAGCCTATCTCTGCTGCCTTTTGCCTGCATGAGTTTGAATAATACCCTCTGAGCATGCCAGGGGGTTATCAGCATTCACCTCCTGGTAACAACCTGTCTTATAAGGTTGTTGTATTTAAAAAAATAAAAAGTTTTTTGTTGTTGTTGTTTTTTTCAGTCAAGGTAGCCACATTTGAGAATACAAAGATAACTGAGATTTAAGAAGATTTGGATCTGCTGTAACTGATAACACTTCAGGATGTTGAAATTGATTATAGCCTGTTTTCCTCTGCATTTGGATTTTGCTGATTTGACTAAAATCTAGAGAAAAATACTGTAGAAACGGATGGATTTTGACCCGATAACATCCTGTATCTGTGATAGTCAAAAAGCTCAGTTCAAGGGCCACTTTTGGGACAGAATAGGAGCCGAGGGGCCAGTTGACGAAAAGGAGTTATCACAACAATTCTTTAAAACGTTTTCTATAGTTGTTGTTCTTTTTTTCATTTTGCCATTTGCCATAAGAAACTCAATTTCTATGATCAACACTGGACTGCAGCAGAGAATGGTGATGTTTTCACTGACTGATGCTACACTGCATCTCTCTTCAGGCATGTGTTTGACATATATAGGAGAAGTGAGTGTCCCTCAGGCTTGAAACATCAGGAGCGTAAAATGCGACAGTTTTCACATCAGCCTGATATTATGGCCTGATAATAGCCCATCACAGACATGTGTTGTCTTATATGCACTGATATGAATACTTGTTTTAAAAGCCCAAAATGAAGAAAATGAAGAGAAAAAAAAATGGTATGAGGATCAGCAGCAAAAAATTTGCAGGCTCTATTTCAAATGCTCCTTTTTTCTCACTGCATCGATCTTGATTTGTCTGAAATAATCAGCTCTTGAGATAACGGCAAGATCCAAAAGAAATTTTGTTTGGCTTATAAATGAGCTTGCACATAATCAGAAATTTGTCTCAGTGATCAAATTCAAGTCTCAGCTCCCAGTATTTTATCTACTGTTTTTCTCGAGTTCTTCTTGCTTTTCTCAAAGTGGACAGGATAATTTGTCTTATATTGATTTATACTATGGCTCCTTATTTCTCCTAAAGGGGTGAGGAGGGTGTTCAGAGAAACAGAGTAGACTCCAGTAATCTCCTAATAAGAACATCATTTATTTCTGATGGGACAAAGAAAATACCGTTGTGAGCAGCAAAATTTTCCTCTGGGTACTAGGCTCACTCCACTTATCCCAATTTACAGTTGTTTTTTTCCCACAAGCATTCTTTCTTCTCTTGAATCACTCTAAAAAGTTGAAAGTTGCGTGACCCATAGTTGCACAACAGCCACGTTTATGAGGACAATAAGTAGATTGTCCTGTTATCTTGTTTCTAGATCAGAAAGTCCTCCTCCTGCTTTGCCTGACAGCTACAGGTTAGGCTCAACCTCTCCCACCGAGCTGCCCATCAATGGCGACTTGCTAACCACACACGCGATAATAGTTCTGCTGATTATCTTGATGCAGAGGTGAGTGGCTAAAACCTCTTTCCTGTCAGAGAAGCTGCAGCTACCTTTTTAAAACAGACTCTACTCCCCAGTAAAAACAATGTTTTAGGCCCTGTATGATAAACACAGGCATCCTGTCTGTGATAATTGATTGAATAATTTGCAAAGCATCACGCTGT
>VOQK01011236.1:1858-16360 GCA_015052645.1 Benitochromis conjunctus | reverse complement strand
CACTGCTGTAGTTTAAAGTTGGTCAGTACTTGGGATGGGAGGGGTCTTCCTTGGGGCCCCAAGCAGCTGCCTGCCTTGCCTGGTGACAAATGGCAGCTCTGTAAATTAACTATGGGTAAAAATGTTGTGGTGCTGTATGTGGTTAAGCTGTATGTGTTTGCCTGTATAAATGAGCAATAAACACGATGGTAAGAAGACTGTTTCTACATTTTTTCTCTACTGCGTATTTCTGAGGAAATGCTGTATTTCTCCACTCTTCCAGACTGGAGGTTATAAAATACTATACTTTGTCTGAGACACAGCACTGTGCAAAAATGTTAAAGCGTGCCTTTAATGCAATGTTAATGTCATTATAATATTATACGTTCATGCACTGTTAATAATAATCATGAGTATTATAACAATACTAGACCCCATGCCACAGCACAATATATATACTGCTGTTTGTACTTTTAGTCCTTTTAGTCATGGTTCCTAACTGAGGATTCACCGAAGCAACTGTCTTTCCTGTCTCTTGAATTTGTGCTCTTCAAACTATTGTTTCTTTTGATTATTTAGCTTTGGTCTTCCACACTGGCTCTCTAAAGCCCTTTAAAATTAACCCATCTCCAAACTAAGGTCACGAGCTGTGCTGATTATCTTAATGATACTCTTTTACCAAATCTGACTGAAGAACTTTAATTTGTAAAGGAGTGTTTTAACATTTTAACACTGCTTCTTTTTGAGAAGTGGAGAGACTGAATACTTCTCACTGTGTTTTTACATGGTACCGACTGAATTCACTGACAGATGAAAAAGAAAACCTGAATAAATGATTGGATAAGCATAACAAAGACATGAAGAGCAGTCAGATGTGTGCAAAAGTGTAAACTAGACCAAAAAGAGGAATATCTTAATAGAAGACTGAATATAAACCCAACAGTTGAGCTCCAGAAATATAAAGGCTGGTGTTGGACTTATCTCTAATGCAGTATGTGGTGTAGGCGAACAGCACGATATACACGTACTTATACATTTTCTCCAAACAAAACAATGAATTCTGCAGAGTAACACCATGAAGACATGACATTAACTGTTTGTGAAACATGTATGCATACATGCTGATAGTGTCCAGGCAACACTGAGGGTCAGTGAATCCCCCGTTTATACAGATGAAGGGAAGGAACGGGGGATAAAGGAGCACATGAAAAGCACGCAGGGCACGACTGGATGGGAAAAAAGTGATGTTAATGGAGAGAGAAGGAGGAATCCTGCAAGACATGCAAAGGAAATAAACACCACTTTAACGGGGTATTCCACCCTTTGCCTTTTACAAGACCTGCGCTCCGGAGGGGCATTCGTCCATCATCTGCAGATCCGCAACTGCCAATAAATCCCAGACAAGCCCTTCCTGCTGTCTGACACACAGTCAGTGCAGAAAGAGAGATGTTTTACAGTAAAACCACAAGCGTGTAAAAGATCCCTCTGACTCCCCTGGGGTGCAGGGCTGAAACAATGCTGCCTCTTTCCTCTAAGGGATTGGAAACACAGTGATCTTTACAGTGTGGCCGCTGCTGAAGCACATGTGGAGGGTAGCTTTCAGGGGCGATAACCTCTAACAGCTCTCAGGGGGCCAGCTTAGGGCCAGATGCAGTGAGTTTCAGCCCACGTTAAGCTTCTTTTTTAAAAGGAGATGCTGCTAGTATAATATCATACAAGAAAAGAAAAGCTGATGCTGATGATTGTTCGTGTCGTACATGTTGTTCAGGAAATCAGCTGAGAAATATATTTTTAGTCCAGATGGTCTGGCATGAAAGCAAAGGCCGCGTTCACAGTTCGTCATCTTACGAATTTAATTACAACAATCTCACTCTGTACTGCAAGTTCAAAGTAATAAGAATCAGATATTATGGTTCACCAAGGTCAGAGTTCAAGAAAGCTGACCTCTACAAGTCTTTAATGTACTCCACGGGAAGCTGTACAAGCCCAGCTGGACTTGGCAGGCCTTATCCACACGGCCACAGGTCACCGATGGATACAAGTCTTGCAGACATACTCACAGCAGAGGACCAAAAATATCAAAGGAAGCTGGACAAGCTGGGGTGCTGTTGGTTTTGGAGACTCGAAAGAGAGAAGATAAGAGCTGGAAAGGAAAGAGTGCTCTTTATTTCCCGCTCCGCTCTCCTTGATAGAGCCAGGAATAAAGATTCGCCAAACGGGGCAGGGGATGGGACAGTCAAAGCCATGGCGAGTTCAAAGAAGAGTACAAAGAGGAAGCGATGGCAGAGAATGTGCCAACATTGACTCATCTCAGTTCAGAGATGGCCCCGTCTGAGCGAAAGAAAAGAAGGACGCAGACAGGAGGGGGAGGCGGAGGTCAGGGTAAAGGGAGTGTGTGCTGACTAAGGCCTTCGAAAGGTCATGTTCTGAACTCATTGTTAACCCCTGCATCCTGTAGGGAGGAGGACTGGGGGCCTGGGAATCGTGTTGCAACCCAAAGAGCTGCTCTAATCCAGTCATAATTCAGCAGAAGACAGCTAAGTGTCATCGCTATCATATAGCTCCTACGGTGAACACTCCTCCGTACTTTTTCCCAAGAAGGTCACTTTTCCTCCCTTGCTGATTGCATTATACTTTTTAATAGACAATCTCCTTCTTCATCTTTCTTCTCTTCTCTGATTTCCGAGCACAGCTGGCTTTTACACAGCAGCACCGTCCCCGCGGAGGAGTGTTTGGATGTAGGGAATCTGGGACGATGCTGACTGGGTTAGAAGGACACGGGAGCAGGCCTAAGGCAGTTTAAGCAGTGGCTGTTAGGATTATTATCCGGTGAACTGCTAACAAGCATATCTGAGGACCCGAGGAGCTCAATAGCAATGGTATTAATAACAGTGCGGCTCCATCCAAGCTGTCTATTCCTCTGTCTCCTTATTAGTATTGGCTCTTATTTCTGCATCAAGACTAAATCAATAGCCCATCCACAGCACTGCATGAATTTGCAGAACAAATCAAATAAGATATTCTAAGCAAGTAAAATAGTTTGAGAGGATTCAGTAGGTAAGTGCAGGATGCTCAGAAGTCCTTTTCATGTTAAGAGGCGGACACAGTCGCAATATCTGTCTGAAGCAGATGGTAGAGTAGACATCTGCTACCATCGAGCTGAAGAGAGTGCCTGATATTTCCAACATCAAAACACCTCTTCAGTGCATTTATATTCTGCCCGCTACGGGTCACATCTTTTGGAAGGCATACACGGCATTTTCATTTGGAAGGTGAGTACCAGCCTCGGTTCCAGGAGGGGAAAAAAAAGGACGACAAAGCTTTTGTGCATAGTTGTAAAACAAGCGCACAATCTGAAGAAGTCATATGTTGTGTTCTTTTGTTTTGTAGAAGATTACAGCCCCTATCTAAAACGACATGTTCTGACAATACTGTGCTTCATGGGGGGGTGGGTATGATATGCTGGAATCACCAAATGTTCAGCTTCAGCAGTAAGTTAGGATCTGCTACACTGATTGGTTAACACAGTTTGCTTCCTTTGCCCTATCCTTTCACAAAGCACATTTCTAGTAAATGAATATTTATGTTTTACTGTAGCTAAAAGTACACTGAATGTCAGCCATGTTGAATAATAACATAAAAAGAGTTTATTTTATTCAGCCATAGTGTTAATTCATCCAGTTGCAGTCATAGCAGATCAGCTGCTCTAGATAACGCCGAACATCACTTGAGGCAAATCTTGTGTGGAGTGTGCTATGTAAGCAGCCTGACACAGTTGCTGCTCACCTTTTAGCCACTTTGCAACCCAACTCCACTCGAGCTCCTCCTTTCTTGCTGTGTCCCACGGCCAACAATAAACTGGAATGATTTTTCTGTTACATCAAGCCAGCAAAACAGAGAGATTTATGAGTAAGTGTGAGGCCAGTGCTGCTGTGAACCATTCCTCCACATTTACTTTAAGTCTTAGCTAGGCTAATCTGGATTTACCACTGAGCTTAACTTCTGGTCATTTTCCTAAGAATCAATATTGTCATTATTTTCACACTATAAAAGTAACTACACAGTGGCCCACAAAATCAAAACCAGTTACTAAAGTGAGCTAATTGCAATTGCCAGCATTACCGAATGATCAAAGGCTTGGTACCACCATGCTGCATGTTACCACTATGTTGAAGATGCAGACTGCCACACAGAAAGTAGGAGACTCCCAGATCTGTTCATGGTCGGGTGATGTGGAGTTTACCAAGTGGTTGAGAAACATGAGGAGTTATTACTGTTTTCTTCAATCTTTTGTACCCTTTTGTAGTTTTATATAGCCTTAGAAATTACAATTAAAACATATTTTTTTTTGTTTTTGTATAGAAATGTCAGCTTTGTGAGTTAATATTGAAAAAAGGGTTTGCACTGATAGACGGGGGTTAAGCTTTATTAGCTTGGGTTGACTCCTGAGGGACAGATCAGCATGAAACTATGAGGCTGAAGTGTTAGCCCGTTCCCCAGTTAGCCATGGACTTAGCCTTGGATGTGATTGGTGAGTTCCTTCATATCTTAGAACAGTTTTTCAGGTTTCTTTTCTGCAGTTTTTCTTTTCTTTTTTAAACCCTAATCTGCCCTGTCATTTGTGAACACTGTAAATAAACTGTAAATCAAGTGAAGAGAATTCCTGCTTCGTCAACCGCTCCTATAGCCCTCTAATAGTATCTGATTTAATCAATGTCATGGATGATTACTCGGTTCTGTGCTTGGGGCTTGCTGCTGTTCTCCCAACTCTGCCTTTCCATATAGATACATGGAACATGTGAGAGGAGTGCTCTCCATGCCTTATGTGTGACACTCATTTGCATTATCACTTATTTGAGTATATTCATTTGTAATATTTTGTATCTTTTCATGTTTCTCTAGTATGTTATGATTTTTTTTTATACTGTTGTAACGTTCAGCAGCTCTTTAAAAACGCCTTTAGAGGCAAACGCCATCCTCTTCTTCATTCAGGTTTTGAGCTGTAAATGCCAAAAGTACTGGCTTGTCTGCCATGAAATTAAGCATGAAATTGTCCAAAATATCTCGGTATGTTGAAGCATTAAGAGTTCCTTTTACTGGAACTGAGGGGCCGAGCCGAACTCCTGAGAAAACAACCCGACACTATAATCCCGTCTGCACCAAACTTTACACTTGGCACAGTGCAGTCAGACAAGTACTGTACTCCTGGCAATCAGCAAACGCAGACTCGTCCATCAGTTTGACAGACACTGAAGCATGATTTGTCACTCCAGAGAACCTGCGCTGCTCTAGTCAAGAGGCCAGCTTTACACCACTGCATCCAGTGTTTTGCATTGCACTTGCTGATGTAAGACTCGAATCCATGAAGTCTCTATGCCCTGTTCTTGAGCTAATCTGAAGGCCACGCGTAGTTTGGAGGTCTGTAGCGACTCACCTTTGTGCATTATTCACCTCCCATTGCTGACCCCAGTCTGTGATTTTGCATGGCCTGTGAATTGCCACAAGTGAATACTTGTGGCAATATTAGTGTAGGAGACCATATTTATCATTGTGCTGGAAAAGCGATAACGCCTTACCTTACCACAGGAGCATGCAGTGACCTTAACAGAAAGTCAAACAGAGACGATTTCATTTATTTATTGTTCATTTATTTTTTCAACCCCCCCCTATTGTTAGACTCATTTCAGTTTTGTTAAAAAGTGAAAATTTCCATTTTGAACAGGTTCCAGCTGATCCATCTCCTCAGCAAGCCGATGGGAAGAGAGTCAGATTCACACACATGGACTTTAATCTGGTCTTTCTTATAAAGATGTTTGTAACCAGCAAAATGTTGAATCACGTAAATGTTTCCACTTGTTGTCAGCAAGTCCTCAGATCTCAGTAAAAACTGTGGCAACTATGATGTTTTCACAATGAAAGGAAAAAGTTCCTCTGAGTTCCCACATCAGCTGAACCTTTCTACACATCCGGCTGTTGTGGTATAAAAACTTTCAGGGTCAGGTTTAGGCTCTGAGTTCAGAACAGTGTTTTTCATTCGGACTGAAGCTGCACTAGTCCACCATCCTACCCCAGAGGGCCATTTCAGCCTCAAGGCGACCACCCAGGAAAATGAACTTTTCCTTTTTAAGCAAGCGCATCGTTACCATGACTGAATGCACACCGGTTGCCCTTCCCGCTCATCCCTGAGTAATGAATGAGACACCTGAGTATGCACCAGACGTTCTCTCACATCTTTTGCTCTTTTGCTGTGAGTCACCACCTCAGCTGCTGTCCTCCCTACCTGTCATCGTGCCTTAAAATAAAAGGGAGCCATGAGTGAGGGATAAAAGAAACACACACACTGCTCTTGACTTAAAACATGCTCGGTGAAGCCCACGCACCATTACTGTATGGCACTCTGATTTATCTCATCTTTCATATTCATATTCCCACAGTCACAACTGCATATGCCCACACACACACACACAGAGGGAGAGAAAGAACAGTAGCACTAATCATTCACCGCCGTCTTTGCTCTTTGTAATATAACCAAAAAAAATCATTCGCATATTTCAGTTTTTCAGTTAGACAGAAGGTTTGTGTCCTGATTTAGACAGTTTAGTATTTAGGGTTTTTTTTAGTTTTTTTTTTTAAACTTTTGCTTGATGTTTATTTAAATTCAAGTAAATTCAAAATCAAGTCCAAAGTGACTTGATTTAGGAAGTGATCGTGTTTTGAGGTAACACTTTTACTACAGCTGCAACACGGCAGGAGCGGACTCTCTGATCTTTAATGAAATTTACTGCTGAGAACATCTAAGTAATTGAACAAGTGCAGTACGCAAAATGTCAGAAGCCTGTGATGTATGCACGCTCGCTGACAAAATGCATATGTGGAAATGCATATAACTAATAACTCTACTGCATAAAAATCTATTTTACTGGGGCATTGTGGCAGTCCCAGTAAGTTAGACTCATCTTCAACAACAATATGTTTCAGTCACTTTAGGAGCTTTAATGCAATGTTAAATACTCTAATTACTTTAAAGATAGTAATTCAAAGAAATATGTGAAAAAACACACATACAAAAAGTAACAAACAGTTCCCATAACACAGTCTCAACCACAGTTTTCACGACAAAGAAATTCTCCTTTTGAAAACTGTGTTTTACTGATATTATCCTTACTGGTTTCTGCCTCCTCCTCATCAATACAGCTTAAGTTAAGCTTAAGTTAAGTGAAAGGATCGCCTACATTTGTGTTGAATACCATCAGTAGTCGAGGTAATTCCATTTATGTAATGATTTCATACACACAGATCAACTTAGTCCAAAATGATCACATAACTGGATAAAAAACATACGCTTAACATATCATGGGAATATTAATAACCCCTATAGAGCCAGGTCCATGTAAAAATAATTAATTAATGACTACAATCGTGCTGTTTAGAGCAGTCAAAACAAGCTGTAGAAAAAAGTGCTGTCATAATTCATTTTGGTGAACAATTAATCAATAACCTGAGATAAAAACATTCATTAATTTTCCTATTTTTCATTTTTAACTAGCCTTTTAGGTCAACCTTTTATTTTTACCCTTATTTTCAGCGTTTTACTTTTCGATGACGTTTCCTCATGCTGAGTAGGGCCATGCTGATTGTAGTGAAACAGAACAGGGCCAACCGTTGAACCACGAGGGATGCTGTAGGTGGTTTGCTGTTTTGGTTCCTAGTAGCCACGAGCTATTTATTGGCCTCCAAGTAAGATTTCAGCTGTTTTGAAACAGTTTTCTAAATAAGTCCAGTGTTACCAATGTTTCTAACAGTGTACAATGAGAAACATCACCACAGACTGGACTAACAGTTAAATGATCTATCAATTGTGTCTTGCCAAAATGATGACATCGCTGAAAACATTTTGTTCAGCAACACGTTCTCATCCCAAAACGTAACGTACTGACGCTATGCGACAAATCGTTGGTATGTTACGCGTCGGGAATGAGGATGATCTGTGTTCAGACACCTTTGTGGTTTGACTAACATGAAAAGCTGATTGAAATCAGTAAAATGATGAAGTATTGTAGATGATTAAAAATCTATCTTCTCTATAATTTTGCCTCAAAATGATTCGAGTAAGTTTAGAGACTGATCCGAAGTTTGAGGTATCAGAGTTGTATTTTTTAATAAGGGCTTAACAAGTGCTGTTTCCAGTGATGGGAAAAGGTGCCAGACAGAAGTGTTACCGTCCCAGTGTTAAGAATGTCGGTTTCTATGGAGCTAAAACATTTTTCTTTTCAAGTTAGTGGGCAGACAGCTCAGGCAAAATGTGAATTCAGTTCGGTGCTGCACTTTTTCTTTTTCTGTAAGTTTCTTTGTTGATGGGGCACAACTCTGACATCGGTTGCGTCGTATGTGTAGTTAGCGAGACACGAGCTCGGGTCAGGCTTTGGCTCGTCTCGTGTCGCTTTTAAAAAACTGTCACCACACTTAGCAGGTCAGATAAATTCAAGTACTATTCATGGGGCTGGATTTCTGAATCTCTTTATCAAGTAAGGTATTATTTAGCTGATGACAATTAAAAATGAAGGATTATCTTTCTTTGCAAATTGTATTTGTGTGGGTGTGTAGTATGGGTTTATTCATTTGTCTGAAGAACGCTTTCTGTTTATGAATGATTATCTTATAATTTACTAGTGCAATATTGTCTGTTGTGTATTATATTTGGAATTAAAGCTGTATTATGTAAAGGAGTTAAACATCAGCGGTCAGCACAGCGCATCTCTGTGAGAAAACAAAATGCTTCTTTCATATTACTATTCAACTTGTCATCTACCCCGAGCACGTTGCACACTGTGTTCTTGATAAGAGCTTTGTCAGAGAACTGCTGAGGGGAAGACCAGCAGTAAGTTCACCCAAGAGACAAACTGCAAATGTGCAAACTATGCAAGCTGCTTTCTTTCTTCTTTCACGAACAGTTAGTTGTTGTAAAGTCACTTACGTTAAGTTAGTACAGCAGCATATCACAGGTACTGTTTATGTTCAGCTTTAGATGGTGTGGCCTGGCCTGGGCAGCTCATAGCTCAAAGTATGGGAGAGTTGTAGAAAGCTAATACATGCTAAACCACAAGTGAAGTTACTGCAGTATGAAAAAGTCAGAATCGATTGAGTTTACATTCAGACTGGTGAAAATAAGGAAAGAACAGATGGCTACACTACACAGCAAAAATGCCTTTGTTCATTTCTCAGTGCTGCTTTGATTTAGAGTAACCAGTAATCTACTAAACCCAGTTGTGGGTTACTGTATCAGTGCATTGTGAGAATGCCAGATACAGATAAAGCCTAATTCATATCACAGTTTGCTTTGCAGATATGTTGTGTTTATATTAATTGCTGATTGCTACCAAATGGAATAGCCTGGGTTGTTATAGAGCAACAAGGCGTGGTTGCATTGCAGGACAACATCAGGTTGCAGCTAAAATGGCAAAGAATCAGCTGTATCAGAGGCTGACTGGCTGATGACCAGTCAATCATATTAAACAATTAATATGGTTGACTTAAATTAACTATGGTTACACACTATTGACGAACTGCACAACTTCACGTGTCAAAATTAACTAAAGCTTCAGTCAGGAATCTGATAATCTGATTTTGTGATCCTTTTTTATTAGATGACAAAAATGGATTTTTCTCCAAGCACAACATTAAAACCACCTGCAGACCTGCAGTCCACAGAGTCGCAGCCTCTGTGGACTGGACTTGGACTAGAACACTGAGATCTTGGCTGTTTGTTTCCTTTAGTCATTTCTGAGCTGTTTTTCTGAGGCGTAGCTACACAGATTGTCATGCAGGGGAGAAGCTTCTGCTTTTATAAGGACTGTTGCACTGTTGGTGGGGTGTGTGTTGGTCTCCAGCAGTGTTTAGGTGGGAGGTATGTGTCAAAGTAAACGCCACATGAATCCCAGGGCCCAGAGTATCACAGGAGAACACTACATTGTAATGACACTGACTTATACTTGTGCGGTAGATGTGTGTAGATCATGAGCTGAAAATTGGGCCAAAATCAGTCGAACATTGTGCAGCTGATTTCAAAGGCTATGTGTGTCTCTTCTTTAAAAAGTGGAGTGGATGGGATCCTGAACATTGTATGAAAGGCAGTCATTAAACATCGGTGTCCTTTAATCCATGAAGGTTCCCCCTTCTGAATATCTCAGCCTGCTTTGTTGCTGACTCAGATCGGGATTGTTCTTTTTCTTCTGCACGAGGCACGCTCGCTCACTTTCTTTTCCTCTCCCCCCTCCACGAAGGCGAGCGGGACATAAATTTCTTGCCTTGATCTCTTGAGTGGTTTCAGAGGTTGAAGAAAGCAGTGCTCTGTAAATCCTGCTCCTCTCCTATTTACATTAGTGTGTCAGAGGTCCTCGCACTAATTCAGCCGGTTTCAGTGTTTCTGGGCGGGGAGTACATCACTCTAGTTTGGGTTAAGCATCCATTACTGAAGTCTGCTGGCCTTGAGGTTTAAAATTGTTTACACACTTGCCCAAACTTATCACAAGCCTTGAGCTTCTCCTTTCCCTGGAGTCTTTTTGAGGCCACTCTCACTTTCATCTGTGAATTCACTGTGGCCACTAACTTTCAACTACTAATTACACGCAGCGAACTGTTGGGATCGTATCGTAATAGCCCGAGTGCTGCGACATCCTGTCTGTGGAAATGACTTTTGTTCTGTGCTCAAAAAGAATAATGTTGTGAAAATAAAAGTCTGTCTCTTGACAGTTCTCTAGAGTCTGTGTTTGTTCCAGGTTGTGTGGCTCCAACAGTCTAATATCAGCGGGTGGTTTGTGAAAAATGAAAGGTGACGGCGGGTTAATCTCACAAGAGCAGGTTTTCCGAATGCTCTTACTGCATTGAATGTCAAATAAATTCACATTCTGTGATATGTGCTGCAGAGATGTTAGTACAAAAGTACAATAGTAGCACAGAAGGAAATAAAATACGAAGTTTTACTCTGTCATTGAGTTTTACCATGTAGTCAGTGGATTAGCATTATTCACATATTCTTGGTTTATGATCAAACGATGAATCAGCAGTGGATCAGAATCAGAAATTTAACGATGGATTGAATATATGATGGCCTATCATTACCTTTGGTATAGCAGTAAATGGTGCTCATGGAGAGGATGAGTCCTAACTCAGATCTAACCTTTTCTCCAGTAAATGAGTGAAACATACCAGCAACAAGCAAACGACTCCATTACTGAGGTCTGCTGGCACGTAATGCACATTTACATGCTGTAGATTTTTACATTTGAAATAAGGTGACATGAGTAAAGATTTATAGCAATGTTTACATGAGTAAAATTTGCTATAGATTGTTCTTTTAGTGCACAACAGCATTTGATGTAACGTTACAGTTGTGTTTAAACTGATATGCTAGTGGTGACCAGCCCAGGATATACCTTGGATGGATGGATAGACATGTGGCTTTGGACAACGATCTGCATTTCCATTATCTGGACTACCTCTGGTGTTATTTATTAGGGATTGTTGCTAATGTCACTATGTAGCACCTCCTGGGGAACAGGGAGATTTGGGCTTCTTTGCATAGGCTGCCCCCCCCCCACCCAGTCCTGAATAAGTGGACGGATGATTTTGTTTTGCTATCATTTTAAATTTGAACTTTTATTAAGACTGGTGTCATGAATGGTAAATGAATAAGCATCGTTCAAAATACATCACACTCTTAGAATGAGCCTCTATTATTAACTCCTGCACCTTCAGTTTTTAACTGTTTATTAAATTGCTACGCACCTGGAAAATCAATGACTTTGTACTGTGAGTTTGGCGCTAACTAGCATGCTAGCAAGCTAACATGATAAAACTCGAAAACATTACACTTAAAACACTCCATTTTTGCATTGTCACTCAGATCACTCTTGGGATCAACATTTAGCTCAGAAATATCACCATAGCTCAGTTTAGTCACAGTCTCACTTGCTTGGCTGCAGATAATTAACATTATTAATGTGTGTAAAATATATTCAAACAAGTTAGTCAGCCGATACTGCTGGCATCACACTCAGCTTGCAGCTCAGGACTAAAAGGAAAACGATAGAGACGTATATTTTATACTGATGTTTTTAAGGTAAAAGGCCTCTTTCTAGCTTTCTAACAGGCTAATGTATCCTTCGAAGTGGAATCCATACAGGAAAAAGCATTATGAGATACTTATTTTTTCATAAAGTATAATATCAATAGTGTAACTCAATTAGGTTGTGCACAGACTTCAAAACCACCGTGGATGGTGGTGCAGTGATCCACAGTCATTTCCAACCACATGTTCTCTTTGAATCCATTTGAAAATCTCCCATAAGGTCTAAATCACAAATAGCCATCCAGGACTTATTTTGATGGCTTAGATTTCCAATATGTGATGCGCTGAGTGCCTTGTCTGAATAGCTCTTATTCCTTTAGATGAGAAATTTACTCCAAGCCTCAGAATAAGGAGTGTGGGAATAAGGGAGGGCCCATTTTGTAGGTCTCACTGTGAGGTACTTGAAGCTGAGTTCTTGAAATGAGTCAGTAATGGAGGCTGCGACTTCACTTTCCTCCCCCAAGTATGTGAAAGCCCACTAAAGATGCTATTTACCAACCCCACCTTAAAATGTTATAAGTTTTCATGAAGACCTCGGAATGGAAACTTGATTGATAGCATGTGAAACCATCACTCTCAGATGTGCACTAAAGCTGACACTACAAACAATTGCCGCTGATTCAGACAGAAAACGCAGCCCTCCCGGGAGAGGAAACCACATATAGAGTATGTGACAAATTAACAATTGTGCAAATTGTGTGGTGCTAACAAACCAAACTGTCAGTTTCTCTACAACAGCTGTGGAAAAAAATAAAACCCTCTCCACTTTGGATTGGAGCTCAGGAATCATGTTTTAATTGATGTGAGTACCAGCCACTAAGAAATGTCACAGAAACTTTTAATTAAGTCTAGCCTGTAAT
This sequence comes from Benitochromis conjunctus, assembly GCA_015052645.1. Classification (NCBI taxonomy): domain Eukaryota; kingdom Metazoa; phylum Chordata; class Actinopteri; order Cichliformes; family Cichlidae; genus Benitochromis; species Benitochromis conjunctus. The sequence continues at coordinate 3,394 of VOQK01011236.1, read as the reverse complement.
TAAAACAGGGGGGAAAGAGACACACGCCATTGGCAGCTGTAAGCTTGTCTGCCTGCATGCCAGGGTCACTCTCAACCCACTTGATTATTGTTCAATTTGAAACCCGCGTTCAGTGTCTCTCAGCTTGTCATTTCACATTAATCAACATGTGATTTATAGGGAACAAAAGATGAAAGACTGAGTGACATGGAAATGAATGGTCTTCACATTCCCGTGGCACTGGGGCTTCCATTTTTGAATCGTTTGGTGATTAAATAAATGAATGCTATTTGTAGAGCTTCAAAGCGGAGGTCAAACATAGGCACGGACGAACAGTTGTGCTTAATAGACAGAAGCTATTGTTTTAAAAATCCACTATTAAAATCAGGAGAGGACAGAAATGTCATACATGCCGGGTATCTCGCATACACAATAGCTGTTTATATTTGCGTCATTATAACAGACTCATGTACTCTCAGTTGTGATGAAAACAGTTAAAAAATGACAAAGTTCCTCTGACTTTCTCCAGAAACACTCTGGCCTACTTGGGGAATGGAAGATTAGTAGAAGACAGAACATCCCACATGGCCTTAGAGTGGTTTTCTTCTCCATTGCGGTGCCCACAACTTGGTAATTGTCTTTGCATCCAGGCTCTTAAGGGAAACGAGAGCAAAACCCTCTCCAGCCCATTGCTCTATTTGTCCCAACTTTCAATCGGATGAAGGAATAATGTTCTAAGCAGCCTGAATCTTTGGGCTTAAGAGAGGGTGATTGAAGTCCTGGTGGCTTAAAAGATGAGACAGACTACTGAGTGCCTGCTGCTGTTTCTCATTCTGTCAGCGTGTGACGTAAAGTCCCTCCAAGTCATGTGCAACACAGAGCCAAAACATTCTCACTACTGTTAACTTAACGCATGTACTAATAATCATTTTCAGAATGTTTAAGGAAAGCGATCTGCACCAAAATTGAATGGGTTCTTTGTTTCCTGATGCTCGACCTCTCCACTGACTTTTGTCACACTTGGCTGGTAATTTGCAGACAGTTGGACAAAGAAATATCACCTTCCCCTCAGAATGCAAGAGGCAAGCTGCGTGGCTGAAAATGAAGCCAAAAACTAGAGGCGACTACTAGTGACTACCAGAGACTGGCTTCAAACTCTACAAGGAATATGAACCATTAAAAAAGGTTGATACTTCAGTTTTGGAGAGTAAATATCTACTATTTTATTAGTCTGTTACTTATCATAAATTAGATTAGGCCAGAACAATCCACAAAGTCATTCTGGCACCTTCAGTTCATGAGTAATTAAATGTGAGAGGCAGTTAATGCTGTTGAATCAGGTCGTTTTCAAGTTTTGTAGCCTCGTGTTGCTTCCAGCTGATGGCATGGAGGTATTTGCTTGAGAATAAGAAAATAACTAGTAGTAGTACTAGCTCCGCAAATATCACCCAACACACAAACAGTTTCTGTGCAGTTTTCCACATGTGTGTGCTAGCTAACGTATAGTTACTGTGTTTCCCTGGGAGAGGCAAAAAAAAAAAAAGAAAAGGGGGGAAG